>CACRXP010000036.1:1554595-1565162 GCA_902702965.1 Spirometra erinaceieuropaei | reverse complement strand
CACCTGCGGCCTCCCTCGTCTCCGGTCTTCTTGACTCTGTCTTGACACCGGGCCCAGGCGGGGGAGGAGGAGAGAGTGTAGGTAGATGCTACGCAAGTCTACTGGCACTATAAACCCTTGCGTAAGTCACCGTCCCTGCTTCCGCCGCTGCTGCAGCTGTGGGGCACACGGTGGACATCGTTGAAATCGACGGTCGAACTGTCGTGCGTGTGTGTGTGTGTGCGTGCGTGCGTGCGTGCGTGCGTGCGTGCGTGCGCATGTATGTGGGAAGCGCCCCTTAAATTTAGCACGCGGTTGTTTATTTGGACGACTATATCGAACTCCGCAAGCGTTATTGCGAATATGCACCCATAAAAATAGCAATATTGCGGTGTAGCGGTACGCTTTTGATGCAGTCTGACGCCGCGTAAATTGGAATCTGAGCCATCTCTGCTTTGTACTTGTTATGCAAAATTCTGGTCACCGGATATTGTTGACCAGGGCGTGTGATGGTACTCGAAGATACGGATCCGGTCGTGCTAGATATCTGCTCCCTCTCCCACATCCGGTCCTTTTGACTTTGTCTTGACAGAGGACCCAGTTGGGGAGGGGGAGAGGATATTGTGTGGTAGATGCACCGTATGTCTACTATCAATATTAAAGGAATTGCGCACAAGCGACCGTCCCTTCTCTCACTTTGCTGTGGAGTACACGGTGGACATCGTCGCTCACAAGGATCGAACTGGCATTTGGAGTGGCCGACAGGATGACTGATATTCAGGTTCAACGTTTTTTTCCTCAATGTGAACTTCACTGCACCCTCTCTCTTATGAGATCCGATCCATCCTCGTGTAGACCCAGTAGATGTTGTGGGAACCTCGTCGCCCGTAACCCGTTCAAACGGGCTATTTAACTTTGTACGCCATTGCGCACGAGCCCACGTCTGGTCTTCCGGACATTCTCTTACTACCGGAGCCATATGGGTGAGGGAGGCGAGAGTTCGGTGGACTCGGCGTAAGTCTGCCTTATTCTAAACTAATTCACGCGTGAATCAACGACCTGCGCCCACCACGCCGTGCGGAACACGGCGGGCGTAGTCGTTCTCGCCGGTAGAGATTCCAGTCAGGTATCGATATTAGTTGGTGGTAGTGAAGGAGCGTGGTGAAATCACATAACATTTGAGGTTTTCGTGAGCACTGGTTATGCCTATATTGATCCATGATTCATGTGGAACCTCTATGGATTCTTCCTCACTCTAGTGGGTCTGAAAATATATAATTTCCCTTTTCCAGATTGCGTTGCTGCAATGACTTTCTGTGTCAGCCTGTCCAACTAGACGTCCGACTAATGTATAGTATTTACTGACTGCCCCACAATGGAGCTGGAAAAGGTTCAACCACACCTTGCGAAGTTGGCCAACAAACATTCTTTACTTTCCTTGCAGAAATGGCAGATTAGCTAACCGTTATACAGAGCTCTTCTGGAACAGGTGACTGCAGCCTGACACGGCCATCGTGTTCTCTTCTGCCAGGAAATAAATAAGCAACAGTGAAAGAACATTCTAAGGTGATTGGAAAATTAGATAAGAATAAGTAAATGGGATTAATCTAACTGGCCTCGGAAAAACTGCTGTTACAAGATCAGCTCGAACCTCTGCTCGAAGCGCCAAGATCGTCTGCATTCATGGTGCTCCGTGAAATTTTTGAGAAGTTATATTTTAATGGGGGCCAAAGACGTTCTGCACGTTGGCTCGGTCACATCACCGGAGCAAAGAAAATCACAAGGACGAAGTTAACCGAATTAAGACGAGGGGATAGTGAGACGCCAAAAATGAGATTGCAGACATCAAATGAAATAAGTAACGAGGATTTAAACTGTCTACCCCATCTTCCGAACTTTTTGTTATTAAATTAAAATTTCTCCAGTTACTATAAGAATGGTATAAATGTTCAGATTTCCATAACGAGCAAACTCGATGGGAAACATTCGAAAATGTGTCCGTTTTTAGCTGAATGCTCCTTTTAAGTAAATAAAGGAATACATTTTGATCTAAGACCCTTTAATCCGCAGGTCAATGTTCATTGAGTTACGTTATTTGAACTTCAGTCTAGAACATAAGATATTACCAAGGGACATGATGTACGAAAATGCGGAACTCATTAGCGTTACAATACTGAAGAACACCAGAATGCCTATAAACAGAGTACTTGTTGTCGCCGTTAATTTCTAATGCAAGCAACCGAACTCTCTGTTGGCGTTGAATGCGTTGGCTCCCAAAGTACAACTACTTTGCAAATCTTACAGTTTCCCAGTTGCACTTACACAGCACTGAAGTCAATACTGCTATTCTTCGGCTGTTGCCGATGACTTGAGATGATGTGTCATGTCAAGCAATTTGTGTGATAGTTTGGAACAATGAAAAGTACTTTTTTGGACCACACTGACTTTGTACAGCCGATTTACGGTAATTTATTACTGGTAAGAGGAGTCCAGAAAGCCAACCCTACAAACAGATGCCGCGATTGGTAAATGATCGTTGACGAAAATTTTCTGATTAACTAGACATTCGTCGAAATTCGGCAATTTCAAAATATTTTAACGTAGATACTGGTTGTGTAACCCGGGACTTATGCATTTGTGGGCGGAAGGTTTTATGTCAGACCACCTGCTGATTTATTCTCGAGAATAAAAAAGATTGAGCTCAACCAGTTTTACACCTTACACCCCACCCCATGGGTGCACGAAAACCGGTAGGTGCGTGACGATGAAGGTCACTGCAAGCTGCTCTTATGCGTTTTAAGTCTCATCACCAGGAGCTCGCAAATAAGACTTTGGTCTCAATAAAGGTCTCCTCCAGGCTCATGATGGTGGTAATGTGCTGGAAAGAGAAGTTTGATTTCAAAACAAGGATGAGCTGCCTTTACTTCAGCCTAGAACATCGCATCTCCATTGGTTGTATTCGTCGGGTGGCCCTTTTTGTCAACTTCTTTCTTACGGTACGGCCTGACGCTCGTGAAAGTAACTGCGCATTACTTATGCCTTCTTCTCAAGTTCGTCGCTTTCTACTTTGCTGATAATTTCGGTCATTGGTCACTTTTCCTATCCTCTGGATTTATGTGCTTATTTATAGTGTGTGGGCTTACTTTACATGGCGGCGAGCACCGTACTAATGGTGATAGTAAGATCTCTTGCCGAAAAGCAATCCTCTCTGCATTATAATGTGCCCACCTTTCTCCTTATCGTGGGCATTTTGGCGTGCATTGTGAGTATCACTGGATTTTGCGGTTTTCAGCGCACCAATATTAGCATTGTGGTAATCGTAGGTGGATGAGAATTTGTTTTGTCAAGTCACCTATGCTTACAGTATGCATTATCACTTCTGGTGATATTGACTGTGCTCATAACAATAACGGTGAAGGCACTTCGTTCTTCAGAGAAGGTTTTCCTATTGAAGCAGTTACAAAATCTCTTTAGGTCTATGATCTCGCAGAAAGGTGGCTGAAAAATATATACACTGACAACGGGCAGGGTCAGGAACGCCTTCTAGCAATCTACCTTACCGAAAGTCAGGTGAGTTCCCGCCAATGTGTCTTGTTCCAAAAAGGGCTTCCTAGTCACATGACATCAAAACGGAGGCTGCTAACGAAACAGGTGTCCAAAAAGGGGAAAGGTATTTTTTAAGCAAGTCGTGGTTTTTAATTTCATGCCTTATAAACAGACTCGGTATCAGTAAAGCGTATTCATCATGCATAGGGAAATAGACTAAATGTAACGTTGGAGATACGTGAACTAGAAGAGTATTAAAGCCCAATCTCGAGGCCGGTCTACCTTGATTTAAGAGCTCACGGAAACGCTTAGGTAAAGTTTTGGCATGCATACGAAATATTTAAGACAGTAATTTTTTGTGGGGATGTTCGAATTGCTTCTAAGTGTTCGAAGAGTACTGTGTTTTGTTGTAGCTTTCATAAAAATGCAGTCTTTAGAGCCCAAACTTCGCTAAACGAAAGGCCAATGGGCTTTGGCTAGAACTGTCAGTTGGTTCCACCAAGAGGAGCCATTTGCTCTCAAGAAGCTACCGACGGACACCAGATAGAGATCAAAATGGTAAACAGATTACTCCACAGAGGACGTTTAGCTGTGTTCGAAAACTGCGAGTTGCCACAGCAGGACTTGGATTTATTATGTGGTTAGTGCTCTACACATTCACTGGATAACTAATGCTTGGCAGGACCTCTTGGCAGGTAGTATGAATTCCCCTGGCGGACCAACTAATTCCCAGTACACTTACTGAATGAACTTTTCTCTGACATTGAGATGTGAAAAAACCTTCCAAAATGTTTGGTAAATTTATGCCTTATTTCCGCAGAGTTATTGCCTTCTAATATTCTGTTCAAGCTTCAATGTTGTGGCCTTGATGGTCCATCCTTCTATCCGACGAATCGGCTTTCAGCTGGCTGTTGCCATCAAAGTGTTTCAAAATGTACTCTCAAGAACGCCTTCCCTGTGGTATGTTAGTGTGTTCACTTCACATTTTGACCTGTAAATTTATTTTCCATCGAAAAAGAGCCTTGCTGTTTATATTGTATGATCCTGCATAAGCTAACCAGAACACATTTTCCTCAATAGTTTCCTGCTGCACACTGAGCCTACAGAGCACTTGCGAGTCGCTTTTACAGATCAGAAAACAGACGATTCCAATTTCCTTTGGGGCTCCCGTGAAGGGAACGCACAGACCATCCAGCGATGAACGATTGGTAGTCGAAAAGCATTGGTAAAATACCTCCCTTAAAGTCGCTGGCAGTATATCTTAATCAGGGTTTCCACCACCTCATGTGTCAGTTGCATTGTTAAGCTGAATCAAGAAAAACGGTTGTTTACAACTGCGATCTAGACCGATATACGTTTGACATACCTCTTTACTGAATAACTGACGTGGTATGCATTCCGAGGTGATATAATGAAAAAGAGAAGGCTCTTCGGAAAACCGACTTGTACTCTTAAATTTTCAAGTCGGTGACACCAACCCATCGTCAGACGAAATGAATAGAGGAGAAAGTGGGATCGGCAGACGAGGTCGGTTGGCGTGACAGGACAGACAACGACAAAACAGAAGGCTGATGCGTGAGGGGGTTGGCACCGAGTTGTGGTAAGCTTTGTGGCGGGGTGAGGGAAGGGTGAACCGTTAGGGCTCCCTGTGTTGGGCGTGGCGAAGGGGCGGGGGAATTGCGGATCAGTGGGAATGCGGGCGGCTGGTCATTAATGCGGGATGAGGTCAGGGGGCAATGCGCCGGCGTTGGAGGTGTTAAGGGGTTTCGGTTGTTGTTCACCGTGTCGCGAGGGGGAGGGACTGGGGGGCCAGCATACTTTACGTGACCGGGTGGGGGCTAGCAGTTATTAGGGTGTGTGAACAAGTCAGTGAGCGTGGACGTAAACCTTCGTAGTGAGCGGCTAGATCGGCGTGGCGGTTGGTGCTGGTCATGCCAGAAATGCTAAGCTTCGAGGAATTCTCGCGCTTCTCTGGTGTTAGCAATTGCGATCATTTCAGTACCGCCCCAATTGAAGTGGTGGTCATACTCAAGGGCGTGCGCAAACACGAGGGACAGGGGGTCACGTCGGCGGAGGGCCTGTATGGCCAGTATAATTAACACGATTAATTAACACAATTAACACGTTTTGGAATCTCCATCGCTTTTACTATTTAAAAGAGAAGATAAACACAGGTATTGTGATTTAACCGTCTTGATTTTCATAGTTGGCAATAGGTTTTAGAAGTATTGGATATTTAGGATATGTGTACATATATTCAGGTGTAAATCCTGAAGCATCGTCAATTAACTCGCCATAAGCGACACCTGCTAGGAGGGTACAACACCATCATCACTATGCACGTATGCTAAATCATGTGAAACAAATGTACTTTTTTGTTAACATGCGTGCTTGATTTTTCACAGGTCTCAGGAGACGAGAAAACACAGTTCCTAGTCAGTAAATGTTTGTTGAAAATATTTTGATCCCCAATAATAAAAAATTAAAAAACCCTAAATAGTTTATGTTATGCTGACAATTGGTTTTATTGGGGTGGATTATATGTGAGAATTAGTTAAAACATCGTCGGGTTGCTTATACAGGATAATAGTAATTTGCGATTAGTAATCACTAACATTACAAGTTATCACACTTATTTACATGCCTATGGCTCAAAACTCCGAACATCTCCATTTCGAAAGCATACGATGCGTTTTTTATTTGCGTAGTTTTGTGCAACACGCATTTTTAATAAATTTCAAAATAAACTGCAAAGAAAGGATTGGTATTTTTAAATAGAACGCAGCAAATCACCCCCGTCACAAAGTCACGTATTAAGCAGAATGTAGGATTTCTACTGGTTTTCGATGCAGTCAGGAATTCAAGCATGCATCCTAAAACATGCGCGAAAGCTTTCCTTTAAAAATTGTTTCCACAGAAAACTTCTTCTTAAAACCGGTGTATTTTTAGGCTCCAGTCTCGCTTAGGCTTTCCAAATTGCACTCTATGCACTTTTCAGAGGAAAATAATAAGCTTTTAACGCAATTATAAAGGGCTCCTTAGTCGTCATTAAATATTACAATACATACTAATTAAGTTCTGCTCTTAAAAAGTGATGGTAATAAGGGAACACAATCAGCTGGACGAACAATTTCATTGGCGTTTGAAAATATTCAGCAGTATAAAGTTTTAAAATGAACATTCGTCTTTTTCATATGTGACATTCAAAAGCAAGTTCAATTTCTGAATGAAGCAGTAGGTGACATGAATTCTTGCGCACGCTTTCCAAAAAGTGTAATTTAACATATTCTAACACCCTGCTTAGACATTGTCTTTTTCCGTGAGCGAGAGTAATGTAGACGGCATGAAGAATAATCCAACAGAACTGAAGATCCGAGTCATATCTACTTAAAATCAGTTCATAGCCGCGGGCAAATTGAAGAACTTAAATCAACTTTTCATTACTTGTCGCGCATACGCCACACCCAAAAGTGCATGCCGAGCGATTTTGTTCAGTAAAGTCCATCGTTCCTTTTCGGTGAGCAGTATCTTACAAAATCGCTAAGCTCTGAGGCGATAATGCTGCTACATGCAAATAACACCTTTCTGTAAGTCTTGGGCAATGATGTCTGATCATCAGGATATCTTACCATTTAGGCTAGGATTCGTTGGTCTAATCTGTCCTTACTGAAAGTACGCACTGTCAACTAGTGTCACTACCACATAAGAACTTAGAGGTCAATATTCGGCTTGAAAACTCCCACTTAACAATTTCATTTATCAATCTTTACAACCCGGGGAAAACAAGTTCTGATTCATGTGTCGTTATCAGGCGACCCCGAAAATCCCAGAGCCTGGCGTCAGGCCCATCTGGACATTGAGTCAGGCCTTAATCATCTTAGTTAGAAATTCAGATCCTGTTGGTTACTCGGGTGAACATTCAAGAGCACACGGCAAAGGCGTACAAAAATAGGGACAGTGGTGCAGTATTTTAAATTAAAAATTCGTAATAGTAATCCTGCAGGCGTTCCTGTAGCCCTGCCCTGTATATTCCCGATCGAAAACCAACAGGGCAACGGGTTCGTGGCGCAGTGGTTAGAGGCGCGGACTTCTACCTAACAGGTCGCGAGTTCGAGGTTCGGGTGTTCCACACTGTGGGCTTGCGTATGACTGGCTGACGACGGCTAATAAGCCAGAAATGGCCATTCCAGTCTCCCTTGACTTTTTCGATAATGCTATTCTGCCTATATATCATGCGCCGCCGTGCGGCTGCCGGTTGGGCTCGAGAGAGAACCCTTAAGACACAACGGAACGAGTCAGTTCCGTATGAACGATCGGTGAGCACTCCCTACCATTATATATATATATATATATTATGACAGTGGGCGCTCACTGATCAGGTTACGGAACATGCTCGTTCCTGATAGAAGCGAACAAGCGAGTCCTAGGTAGCAGGTCAGAAGATGAAGATGTGATCACTGGGACAAGAGGTTTATTTGCCTGACGTTTCGGATTCTCACTCGAATCCATCATCAGAGACATTCGCAGATAGATGTCTGCGAATGTCTCTGATGATGGATTCGAGTGAGAATCCGAAACGTCAGGCAAATAAACTTCTTGTCCCAGTGATCGCATCTTAATCTTCTGACATGCTCGTTCCGTTGTGCCTTGGGGCTCCTACTAGAACCCTCGCTGGAAGTCGCACAGCGACTAGTGATATATGTAGATAAGGTGATACCGACAAAGACAAGGGAGACCAGAATGGCCATTTCTGGCTTATTAGCCGTCATCAGCCAGTCATACCCAACCCCAAGTGTGGCCTATTAGTCGTTGTTAGCCAGCCATATTAGACGCCGAGAAGTGGAACACCTGGGGCGCGATCCTGAGACCTGTTAGATAGAAGTCCAACGCCTCTAACGACTGAGCCAAGGGCTCGTTGTCCTGTCGGTTGCGATCGCAAATATACAATGGTAGAGGGGCGCTTACCGATCGTTTTTACAGAACTCACTCGTCAGCCAGTCATACCCAACCCCGAGGTGTTCAAATGGCCATTCCAGTCTCCCTTGTCTTTGTTGGTAATGCTATCATATCCATGTTACGCGCTGCTGGGCGGCTACTGGCGGAGGTCGATCAAGAGCCTCTTAGCGTGATCAGTGAGTGTCGCTCTTCCATATATGTTGTAAATCAGAGGTAGTATCCATTCCGAGAGGATATAATGAAAAAGGAGAAGGTTCTTAGGAAAAAAATCAAGTTATACTCGTGAATGTTCAAGTTGATGACACCAACCCCTCGTCAGACGAAATGATGACAAAAGAGAAGGTGAGACAGTCACACTAGGTTAGTAGACGTGACAGGACAGACACTGAAAGGCGGACCACTAGCGCGTAGGCGGGGTGAGGTGGGCATAGGGTGAGGATAGGTTCTGAGTCGGGAGGAAAGTAGGAGGGGAGAATTACGGCTCCCTGTGTTGGAGGGAGAAGGAGAGTGGTAGGTTGTAGGGGGGCTGCGACCGGATGGATTTGCGGCCACTGATGTGGCATGGGGCAGGGTTCAGTGAAGTGTGATCGTGCAGTAGGCTGGCCATTTCATGAAATGTCAACCGAAAATCCGAAATGCGTTTCCCCTTCGATAAGATTAATTAAGTAGGGTTGTAAAACTACTCATCCTGCAGTCTAATTCTGTAATAATTCAGTTACTTCAGGATGCCGGCTTTCGAATGAACTTCTTTCCGACTGCTTGCAAAAAGTATACTCTGCAAAAATGGCTACATATGTAGCGTGCATTTTTCTCATTGATTTTCGATGCCCTTGATAATTCAATTATATTTCAAGGGAAACATGCACAGAATATTCACTCTTTTGCTCATTTCGTAGAAAATTGCGTCTTATTCCAATTTTATACTCGACGGAAGGATATAATTCGGTTTGCAAAGACTTTTTTAACTCCCGAGTAATTTTAAACCCGACCTGCCGTTACACTTGCATTGTGGGTTTTCAAACTCCAAGCCGTATATTTTCCGCATACGGAAAACCATGCGCTTCTCTGAGGTAGTAAGAGGAGACCACATGGAGTTCATAAAATTCAACCGTGAATTTGAGCCATATTCTTAACTTTACAAGCCGCATTGGTAAATGCAGAGACATGACGTTTTATGAACGGCCATTTCACGGTATTAAAAAATCTCGCAATTAGAAAATCTTTTAAAACCGAATTATACCCTTCCTGTGAGTAAAGAATTGAAGGAAGACGTCATTTTCTACCGAATGAGCAAAAGAATGAATATGGTTATGCATGTTTTCCATGAAATATAATTAAATTTCCGAAGGCATCGAAAGTCAATGGGTAAAATTCATGCTACATAAGTAGTCATTTTTTACAGAATATAGTTTTTGCATGCAGCCGGCGGAACTTCTTTCGAAAGCCGACATCCTGAAGTGCTTGAATTATTAAAGAATTATGCTGCATGATGATAAGTTTTACGACCTTACTTAATTAATCCTTTCGAAAGGAAAACGCATTTCGGGTGACATTCCATGAGTTAGCCCACCTACTGTTGGTCCAAATAACGGGATCTCATAATGCAGGGACCTCAGAAGTGATCGCCCGGCATATAATTCGGCTCGGTATCCGCATTACCTTCAAGCCAGCATCCTCAATGCACGCAGCACTATCCCGAGTATAGGATCATAGCCCTAAGGAGCAGCGGACAAGCGTGATCTATCCCATTACGTGTGCTAAATGCCTCTGCGTGAGTGCTGGTTATACGAGCCGACGTCTGGGAACTCGCGTTAATAAACACAAGCTAGCTTTCCGTTGCGATTCCCCATTGTCCATTGTCTTTGTGCACGTACTCAAGTGCGACCACCGATTCAATTCGGATGACACTGAGGTTGTCGTCACGGTCAACACAAAACGGGTGAGAGAATTCCTAGAGGCATGGTACTTAAGGGCGGACAGTAGCAACCGCCACGTTGGCCTAGGCGCCCATTATCACACTTCACTGAGCCCTGCCCCATGCCACATCAGTGGCCGCAAATCCATCCGGTCGCAGCCCCCCTACAAC
>CACRXP010000036.1:1533747-1554404 GCA_902702965.1 Spirometra erinaceieuropaei | reverse complement strand
TTTCTAAAGCATCCATTCACCCAGGGAACAGTTCGAACTAAAACCGCACGAAATTCAGCACGCGGGTGATGGGACAATCATTTCTTTTATTGGACCGTCATCTGTCTCCTTAATCACGCAACGGACTGCATCTGAAACTACAAAAGCTCCACTGGAAGAGGTCTACATTGAAGAGGACATAAAACAAAAACCAGAAAGACTTCATTCCAATCTGATGAAGTTTTGAATGAATAAGGTTAAAACACGCCGACAGAGTCGCTGTTTTCAGGCACAATTAATAAGCGGCCTCATCATCTGACGTGATACTATCGAAAAATCCACAAATCGCGATAATCGCATCTTCCCAAATCTAAAATGCACGGTGGAGGGAGAGTGACAGGGCCATTTACTATTCCCTGGCAGGTTAGTTGGCAGAACATCATGAAGACCTTGGAATAATCGTTTACAGGAAAGCGATCGATGTCTTCAATATCTTAAGCATTGATAACATCCACGAGGTCCCAAAAAGCGTAGTCGCATAGAAACGTTCTAAGGAGAAACTGAGACGTCATACATCAAGTCGAAAAGTAAAAGACCAAAGCTCAATATCTTCTAAAACCAACGGATAGTCCAGAAGGTTTATCGAAAGATGCCAGAGAAAAACCAAACAGGAGAAAATCGAGGACAAAGTACTGGCGCATTGTTGGCGTCTGACATACTAGGAGAGACTGATAATTTTGCGAGATTGTGCAGTTGGTTGAGTCATGCATCAGTCGATATGATGAGTTTGCGGAATCTCAGGAAGTGGAAGAGACGGCAGCCAATTCAAAGAGGAGCATAACATGTTGAGAACGCTCATTGGTACAAACGCAGGAGAGGCATTTTTATTTATGCATGTTAAGAAAGTTAGCATTTTTGAACAGCGAACGGGTAACTGGAGGTGAGGCGGTGTGAAATAGGACTTTGTTACGTTAGCTTATATTTCGTAGGGTGCTTAAATTTCCTTATGTATGTGAGAAGGTGTGTCAGCGAAGGCAAGGGCGATTGCAGTGGCCATTTCTGGCTAATTGCTTTCATGACTTGCGATTGGAACCGGGGTTCTTTGGTCATCGAGCATTTTCTCTCCAGCGTTCTATCACTGATATTTGGCTTTGCCGACCTGTCGGCTGCGACAGAAAATATTAATTATTCTGAACATACATTCAGCGGTCAGGTTACGGGGCATGCTCGTCCGCTTGTACCTTTGGGGTTAAAAACAAAGCCCTCGCATGCAGTAGCATGTGGACCAATAATCATACGGGAATTCCAAGTCCTGCAAGCATGGAGTTAGGTATGGCTGACTGACGACGGCTAACAAGACAGAAGTGGCCATCCCAGTCTTCCGTGTTTTCGCCGGTACTTCTTTTTGCATGAGTACTGGTCATCATGAGATCGCCCGTGCGGGTTCTTGATTGAAACCCGAGGCACCAAGGGACGAGCATGTCCCGTAACCCACAAAGCTAACGTTGCCAAAGCAGCGCTCTTCCGCTCTCGCCAGCGACTGCGGGAGATAGAAAACGCCTGAATTAGTCGTAAGACTGAAGACATACTAGTCCACATCGACAAGAACGATATGAAGAATTTCTTCGCCTCCATTAAGGCGACCTACGCTCCCGAACCAGACGAACCGTGCCACTGCTCATTTCCGTCGGGGCAACACTGCTCATGAAGAAATCACGGTTTCTGAAGCGCTGGGCCGAGCATTTTTAAGGATCGTCCGCCTTTCTTCCCAGAGACAATCAAATTCGTATACCTGTTCTACAACTGAAAATCGTCGGGATCCGACACAATCTCTGTCGACGTCCACAAGTATAGCGGCCTCAAGTGATAGACATACTTACATTGTTGTTTCAATTTCAGTTTATTAATGGAAGTATAGACTAGCGCCTTTGAACTCCCTATTGGTTACAAGTCGGCCGAGAAAAACATTGAATTTACTCCTGAATGCTCCCTACTAAAGCCCACACGAACCTCTCTCAGGCCTTCCGCACCCATTCTAAGTGAACAACTACTAATGCTAATCGGATCAGCCAGCAAATCGTCTGACCACTTGTGGTAAGTGCAACTGCCATAAAATAATATCTAGGCCTACCAAAATCATTTTCAAGGCAAACGGAACACATAAAGATTCAGCGGAAGGATTGACAAGTTTCCGTGCCAACTTCCTAACACACACTCTTCTCCATGATACTAATTGCTTTTACTTAAAGTGCAGGTCCTTGTTAAGTTGGTCAGGTGAGCTCAGAAAGGCTTGACAGAAAACAGCGGACATCTTTCACTTCTGTACGCATGCATGAAGCAAAATGTTGGCCTAGGCACTGGTATTTTGAGCGCCCCACAAATGTTCTATAAGAACACACTGCATGGATGATGACGCAACAAGAGGGTTCAAATTTTCAGGAAACTGAATCAACCTCGCTAGAGAAAAAAGGGAATCCACAACTTACTAACCGCGTGCTTCCCCTAGTACTGAAACAATAAATAGACTGGAGTTTGGCGATGACCGCCTGTTCGCGACAGATTAGTCAGAAATAGAAATCCAAGCTTTGTATTCCTTCTATATTAATGATCATTTTTGATCCTGTCGACAAATCAAAGGTTCTCAAATCACAAGTCAGGGGAGATAGTCACATGGATAACCTTAACTGAAGTTAGAGAGCGTCCGCGCAGTCTAACAGACAATTGCGGTAAGTCGTCTCTTTAGGCGAGTGACAGTTGCTGAGGTTCTTGGTCTCCGGAGTGCGGCGCGTGTGGGCGCCTGGGCTTCGTCCGCCAGCAGCCAATCAGCGAAGGACGCAGCGTCGGTTGGTGTTGAGCCCTCACCACACTGATGCGAAGTCGCAGAAAGAACTCCAGTCACCGATGGATAGGAAGTTTGAGACTGATTGGAGCAGCACGGCTAAGTGGCCATGCTGGTGATCGCGAAGCAGACTGCTACAGGAACTTTAAATTGGAGTTCTAAGACAAACAGAGACATATTTGCGCCTTTCGCGGGCCTACCACTCAAGCATAGCTTGCACTTGGCTTGAAACCATGTCCTCAATAAAATGCACCTGGTAATACCGCAGTCTTATCCACCGTTTGCCCGATAGTTTAACGCTACGTGAAATGTGAGCTCTGTGAGTATAAAGTGTCAAATGATTTCGAGATTAGGCAGAAGATTCGAGGAGGACTCTCTAGTGTAATAGGAAACACATCACGTGCTGAAACGTCTGGGGTAGGCTTTCAACTGCAAAACTATTACTTAAATTAAGTTTTAATGCTGATTTTCACAGAAAATAAGCACAAGTCCTTACCGATGCCTTTTCATCCGCTTATATAAATTCCATAAGGATATTACTGAGTACTTAGGTATCGTGCGCCTGATCCATTGATTTTCGATGCCTGTGTATATTAAATTATAATTTATGAGGGGGGCACGAAAGTTACTTATGACCGCTTTTTAGAAACTACACTCCTTTCCAGTTATGTTACTAAAAGTGTTATATTCCTCCTTTAACCTAAAATCATCAATGTTCGTATATTTTGATAAACAACTGACCGTTTGCAACCTAGACGCTGTGCATTTTCCCTGAAACGTGAACATAACGCCCATGCTGATATAAAAGGGCCTTCTCATGCCCAGAAAATGTTACAGCATATATGGTTCACCTCGCCTACTTAGCGAAGACAGTAATAAACTCAAGAATGGTCCGGCCACTATCTCAACTTTTTGTGATCACATAGTTCAGCAACCATGGAGTTTAGGACACACAAATAACTTGAGATAGTCTGTGGACCGGGTGATATGTTGAATGGCGGTAAAGGGGGTTTTACGGGTGGGGAAACACACAGGACGGGGCGAAAGAAGACACAGAAAATAGATAAATTTTTGCCGAATTACCAGTTTTTTGCGATTCTTTTTACGAGGGTGGGTACAAATAGACGGTCATTAAAAATCTTGGGGAAAATAGGCATGACTGTGACCGAATTTTTGCGTTCAAATTTTGCACCGATGAACTAAAGGATGCTCGGCAAAAGGCATCAACGCAACTATGCGCACACTGACGCTGTTTTCCCATACTAACTAGTTTTGAAATCCTATTTAACGTGTGGCGGCATGACTGTCACAAGCGACAACGTTCATTGCCACCCTAAAAAGTGGACGCGTAGGTTAAGTGCGCGGGCATTCGTTTACAGTGCAATAAAGGCAGAAGTAACCCCGTAACACTACTATTTCCATCTACCCGCATTGTCTGTCATTCCTCCCCTCAACAGTAAAATGTATTTACGTTGCATCTACTGAACTCTGACTCACTCTGTGCTGAAAACAAGACGGTGTCAAGGCCGCCGAAGGTGACCTCGGGCACAGTGCCCAACATAGACAGACATATCGCCTACGCGTGCTGCACACGATCCAGTCCCTGACTCTTATGTTCTAGGCTATGTTCATTGGGAAATCTCGGAGTTAACACAGGTGCAAATGTCAAAAAACCACATTAAGAGGTAGCCACTTCAGCCTGGTCCACATTCCTCAGATGGACCGATTTATCACGCCATTCGGAAACTTTTCAAACACCGGCTCGGAGAGCATCGTGATAGGCTAAAGCACGTCAGAAGTCTTACAATGAGAAGTGCAATGAAGTGCCGTGGGGAAGAAGTTCTCAAAGTCGGTCTCACTCTCCCTCTCTCTCCCCTCTTCCGTGCATCCGCCCGATCTCCGAGCCTATCCGCTAAGTGGTGATGCGACTGAGCGCGGTGTCTGACAGTCCATTTATGTGTCTCGTCACGACCTGGTCTCCGCTTCGTGAACCAGACCACACCAAAGGACATGCTTTTTACATACGAAAGCTGTGCATGTTCTTACATGGGACACTTTTTCTGCCATACCGGCACTGACAGAGCTAATCGCCTGTGTGCTGCGGGAGTGAGGTGTGATTGTGTTGGGGAGAGATGTGGCGTATGAGCACTATGTGGAGTACGTTCGTGTGTAGTATGGGACACACGTGTGCATGAGGGTGCCACGAAATGTCATTATGTGGTCGGAATTGTGTTGTTATACTGAAGATTACTGTCGATGTGCACACAGCCTAATAGACCCAGGTGATGACCGAATGCCCTGGCACAGTTTTTGCAAGTGTGACAGGAGTGCGGGTGTATGCTGGGTCTGCTGGACTATTTCACCGGTCGCATTACGAGGGATTTAGCAATGCCCAGCCAGGCAGATGAACGATGTGAGTGTGTGGCCGCAGTGGGGACAGCTTGGAGTCGAGCGCCACTGTCGGTGGTGGTGGGTGGTGGTGTTGGTGGACAGGATAGATTAGCTTCCTGGACGTTGCTACTGACGGCAACGCTTCGTACCGGAGACAACGCTTCCGGCTGTTTGCTATGACAGTGCATCGGAAGATACCCAAGGAGCCCCATACGTGACTTAACGTTAGGCAGCAATGCAAGCATGTTAGTAAATTATGGGTATTTGTAGACTTCATCCCTGTTATTTGTCTCTCTCCCTGCCTGAACCTCTTCTACATGATGGGTTTCATAGATTTAGAATCCAGTTTCTGCGACAGTTGGCAACGCCTGCCGATTGCAGGCGGGGTCTCATCCAATAAGAGGACGGATACGCAGTTATTTAAGGCGGGTTTTTGGGATACCTTTGTAACGACGATTTTGTTTGCCGTGTATACGAGCAGCTGTGGCGGCTTTACTCTAGAAGAGCCGACCTAGCTTTGTCTTGTCACTGGAGTTTTGTGCGTGCAGGACAGAGTAAATGACAAAGTCTGACCCATTTTACATGCTGCCCCCCGGTGCCTTCTCAGACAGTGCTGATATTCATCAACTGTGACCTATGAACTGCCAACCCACTGCATAGGCACTCAGGCAGGCTGGAGCAGTCAACTGAAGTAAAGTGTAATTAGAGGCTGAAAGCATGGTCACACAGTCCCGATCACAGAAAAACAGGTAAGGCGTTGTCTCCGCGGTGATGCGCATGACAGTGTTCGCGATGGCAATGAACAGTCCGAATTGTTGAATCTCTTGTTTAAATTGCTACTTTTGGAGGTCGGTCGTTTGACGAAGGATCCCAAAGCGGAGCTGTAGGGTTTGAAAACGCCAACAGCTTCTCATTCCGACAAGTATTGCGGACTATCACGAATTAGCATGCAAACAAATGTCCCGGCAATGATTAACATGAGCATTTAAAGTATTTCAAGAAGATTGGACGAGGACATAGTTGTTAATTAACTGGCTCTATCGTTTTTAATTTACAGTCTTCGGCGACTTTTGTTTATGCATTGAACTACTGCGGCACATTTAACAAAAGCAGTCAGTAAAGTTGATGTATTCAAAAGTAGGAGTCTACTGATTAATTACGTTACTTAGGATTAAGTCGAAATATATGTAAGCATTATTTTTTGAGAATAGATTTAAAAAAGTTGACGACGGTGGATGAAGTAGAACTTAGTGGTACCGCCTAATCTAGAGACCCTTTTGGCTACCTACAGTCGTAGCATAATGGTGAGATGACGTTCGCGATAGGTGAAAGCAGTAAGCTAATGTGGACAGGGTGAAATAATTGATCAGTTAACTGAGTCCTAACAATTTGTCTTAGTAAATTGAGGGATGCAACTAATACTTAGCTGCCAATGCAGCGCAAAGTAAACAGGTCAATCCATTTACTTGCCAGCTTGACTGCCGACAAGGCAATCGGTAAGACGCGCAAATACGAGTCACCCACACCGTGGTACAAGTGGCCTTTTGTTATTCCCGTGTTCTGATTCTAACCCAAACATTAATCCAAACCCCAAACTTAACCGTAATTCTAATTTCTCTGGAATTTAGCGTAAGTCCAGTTGCATAACGGGGGTTCCTGTTACCGTGTTCTACCAATTAATCACTGGACAGAGTCACATTCCGCACAAGAGCATTCAGGGAAATCGGGTGGTGGTTTTCTTCGCGTTAAGTTATGAATCAAAATTTTACCGACGTTTTCATAACCACAAGATGTTAATCCCCGTAGAAAAATAGGGATTCTTAATATCTTCCCTGAGCCTATACAAAAGGAGTTTGTTTAAAGGAATACAATTGAAATACCGACGAAAAAATTTTCTCCACCGAAGGCCAAACATCAAAACACCAGGTCATAACCTACACGCAAATTGATTGTTAGAAATGTTCGAATAGCTCCCACAAATAATTGTTTGAAAGGTATTGCCACATGTATGGCTTTGTGGTGGATTTTCTGATTCCCTCAAAGAGTGCGTTTTGCATTCCAATGGAACCGTCTAAGTGTGTATAAGAGGAGAAAGAAGGCATTTCGGTGAATGTTTTTTATCAGAATGAGAACCACAATGAGAAAATGGAAGCGGGTTAAGCGAGTTACCAGCAGATTATGGGGTTATGAACGATAAATACTCATATGCGCAGCTCTGAGGCTGACAGTGAATAGGAAATATCCTGTCGGCTGATGTGCGACTAAATTGAAAAGTCCGCGTAGACATGTAAGTCTTAAAGAGCATCATTGGATATTTTGCACAATAAAAATTAACCCGAGAATGTTTCTCTATTAAATGTTGTGGAGCACTTCAAGGATGCCACGAAATCAATAAATGGTTCAATGCGAGATTTCAGTGGACAAACTGCAAGTTCCTATCCATTAGCTCTAGCTATCACGCGGCAGTTGCAAATGCGTGCATTGTGCAGACGGGACCTCACCTTGACCGTGACTTCGAGTTTCTCACAGATGGCACTCGGTGTCGTGCCAAAGTCAACTAAACTAAATTCAGGCGATCATGGTAGCCTCATTAGCATTCATTCCGTTGTAAGAGAGCAATTCACGGACTTCGACCATACATTGGGGCGGTGTTTCTACCAGTTAGCGACTCGCTTGTCGCTAGCTTGCTTGGCTTTCCCATATTTACATTCACTGCGTGAATGAGCCAGTATTCAGTACAATGCTAAAAGCAGTTACGACTGAAGATCCACAGCTAAATGAGCTACAGTTTCCAAGGCTTAAGCTCCATTTCCACGTCCACTTGAAAGGACTCCAGGTTTCGGCAGCGTTTTTCAACGTCCTCCTATTGGTGAGCACTGCCACCAAGTGGTCGATTTATTATGTGCACTTTGACCGTCTTTTCATTTTACTCCTGCCTTTCAGTGTGTCGGCCTTGTCTGCATAACCATCAGTATCTCCGTTACCCTGCTGGCAAATTATGTAGTGAGGGCATTCCCCTTTAATTTGGCCACAGCGTCGATCCTGCTCCTCCTTCTTGGGGTTTTCACTTCCGTGGTCAGTCTTTTCACCCCGGCTGAGCTGCGGAAGAGAAGAGACAGGGCGGTGGGCAAGGTAGGAACACGATCATTACGTATCCCCTCAAAAAACGTTCTATTCTAGTACACTGTGGCGGTGGTGGTTATTCTGTTCTTCCTGTGTGGCATAATTGTCGGTCTCTTTCAGGGAGCCCAGCGAGTCAGTAAATGAAAAATGTTTGAAGTAACTTTAAAAACTTTAGATGCAAATGTTGGCTGAAGTCAGAATTCACCGGATTTATGACGAGAAAAACCATTCAGTCTATGCACGAACGTCTGTATTTTTGACAGAAAATCAGGTGAGTGCCTGAAATCTTCCAAAGCAAACCTGCTATATGTGTCCTTAAGTTACATTGTTGTGGCCGCGACAGATCGGACTTCTATCCAACCGACAATTTACCAATCAGTTGTTGTGCGGATCTCACTACTAAATGTACTGCTGACAAGGCTTTTAAACTGGTAAATCTGTGATATTATGTATTTTTACTATCTACTCCTTGCCATTTATCCATGAAAACTTTCGTAAAAAGCAAACAGTTAAACGATCCACCACTGGAAACATTTCATTACTCAAATCTAATTCGAGCTACGAAGATACTACTTCGGCTGGACAAATTCAAACTAAGGAACTAACACGCTAGACACAGACAGTTGTTTCACTGTTATTACTGATCATAAGTACGCCATATGAGGCACGAGGTATAAAAACTTGCCAGGTACGCGCGTAACCCCCACTTGTTGTGTTTGGGATCTTGCTGGATTAGACAGACAGAATGGGATTGGGCAAGACTCTAACCACAATAAGTGAGAGTAACATTCCTACTTGACAAAATTCAGCCTCTGTTTGGCTTAGTTGGCAGGAAGTAATCCTATCCCTTGGCTCTTAGGGATTTCCAAGAATGTCTATAATTTTTTGAGACCATTAAAGATACTAATTCTTCGTTCAAAATTAGCTAACATTCGTGCTCTGCGAAATCATATTGTATGAGATCGAGCCAAGCCGAAGTCGAACTGAGCGTTAAAGCAACTGTTATATGGTGAAAAGTACTCGGTGACAAAGTTTTGCATGGGTCTGTGCAGCGGTGTTTGCCTCCAAACGGACTACAGTACTGTTGGGCTAGACGCAACGCGGCCATATTAGTTTATTTCATGTGTTCTTCGAGTTGCTCGGAGTCTCCGTGAGTCTTTAATTCTCGCCGTGAATGTGCACGGCGCCATACCGACGAGGGCTCACGCTGTCCTTCATTGAACCCAGTTTCATCCCTGGCCGGCCTGACTTGGGACATAAGAGGAAAAGAAGAGGAGGTTAGGTGGCTTCGGTCTTCTGACAATCGTGAATTGGAATGTTGACCCTGAGGAGATAACTCGGTTCTACTAAGGCTTGCGAGTCCGGCTATGGTAGCTTCTTCTTATAGGACCTTTACGGCTCTCAGTTTCCTGAAGTCAAGGCTCCCACTTCCTCTATAGTCTTTTTCGTGTAAACTTTAGGACCAGATCGCGTGCCACGCGCATAAACGGATTATTTGTCCTCGTAAGTCATCTAAACGGGAGTAGGCGATGTGCTGGCTTACTGCACCAATAGAAAATGTACATTTATGTTAGAAGTTTTTCCTCAGGTCAGTGACGGACCACGCCGGATGCAAGTCCCCGGATTTCGTAATTAACTAAATGGATGACTTGAACATGCGGGAAAGTAGGCGAATAAAGTGAAAACAAACTGCAAAGTATTATAGACATCCACCCACTTAGGATATCTTCCTATGTTCGAAAGGAGAGCAGCCTGTCCGCGTTAGAAAATATATTGACTAAACGGCAAAATTTCCTTTTCAGCCTGATAATTAGAGCCCTTTACAACTTTCCGACAGCTTTCGTTACACTTAGGTCAAGGTGGTGGTCTGTATTTCAAAATAGACGCATGTTTTTCAACCCCGCCAGCAGCCAATTTTCTTCTTCAACATCTGTTATATCGCTCATCGGCATCGCCTCTGTATGTTTGAGCGCAGCCTACAAAACCAGTTTAGGTTAGCAGTGTACAAATAAATTAAACAACGGCACTAATGGTCGAGAATTTCTTGTGTTGGTATTCTTCGTTGTAGCTTTACTGATCGGGCTTCCAGAGGAAAACCTCCAAACCCTGAACATTACACAATTCTCTATTTTCATGGTTAAAAACATCGATTTTCATATAACCTCAGTCCATATATCTTCAAAGTCACTTGGAATGTGTGTTCATGAATCTATCCTGATTGTAGTATGGAATACAGATGATTCCGTTCTGAACTGCAGCTCTAGTTTCGGCACTTTGTCTGTAATTAATTCAAACAATTTTCTACATTTAGCAAAAAATCACAGACTTTTTTTGCCTTTGACGTAAGCCAATTGGCTGATTTGAGTACAGAGTCAAACATTATGTTAGAAATAAAAACCTGCCCTGCATTTACTTGGCGAAGCATCAGGCATGACAAATAAATTTCTGATCGGAATTTATGGATACTGCTTCAAAGTGTGTAGGATCAGACCAATTTTGTCTTTCATGTCCGATAAAAGTCTCAGCATAAAATATCATGCTACGAAGGGTTTATAAATGAGAAACCGTTATTTTAAAAGTAACAACAGCAACTAATCACCATTTCTGTTACGTTTGCCTTCCGCTGGTCATGAATGCAGCAGCCAATTCCACTGGCTTCTCCTAGTAATTTTATTAGCAACTGCTTCAAAGTTAATCAGTGATATTTGGTGAAACCCAACGATGTAGCGACTTACCCTAGCTTATAAACGCAGTAATAAGATTTGGTAATTGATTTGCTTAAGAGACGACTGGAGGCTATCTTTCACGTCGAATACCTGTAACGGTGAGTTTTTTAAGGCAGCTCATTTCGAGGACTGACTGTTTTGCATTCATGGTCAGTCGCACTAATTGCCTTTAAGGTTAGGTCTTGCGGCCCCAGAAAATCGGTGAAACGCGTGCTCGTATTGGGAGTGAGCTGAGACGAACATCCGTTTAAAACTCACTCTAATGCTAAATTCGTCGGTGGAAACCTACAGCTTTCCACTGACTTTAATAACATTCAAGTAGTATGTTCCAATAAAACTTAAAGACGGACTCGAACAGCTGTGTTGTCACACTGAAACCTGGAGTTATCCCGAAAATCAAGTAGGGCACGCCAGGCGATCCTCAGTGGAACCGAATTCCCAGTGGTTTCCACTACAGCTACCAGTTTAAAAGGCGCTCCCTATTGCTAATTCTTGTGTTCTGAGCATGTGCATGGACTCTAGAGATATATTTGCGGATGCGAACACACGCTCTTCTCCGAAGTTTCTAGTATTTGCGTTAAACGCTTGTATGGACTGAAGAAGTCTTCTTTCACGGAATTAATGTTAAGGCAGCCCATCATTTTGGAAGAAACTATATAATTGGGATTGACATCATTACTTCATCGTTTGATGGGTAACCTTTTCATTACATGCGCCGACCCCATGTGGCCGAAATCCCAGGGTAGATGGCCCCTTCGACAGTTAAGTGGCTGAAGACTAGCCTGGGCAGTCTACTTCAACGTCTCTTAGGGCTTCCTGTTTCGTCAGATTTTGCGGTGACTTAAATTAAAGAGACTTTAAAACCGCAAAAATACTAACAGAGCCTTTTATGAGGATGAAGTACAGTAACTGCAATAGGTGTCAGGTCAATAAACTACAGATATTCTGGCAAATAAGTAGACCTGCTCTCTCAACAACAGCGACATGTACCCAATTTTCACTTTATGACACTGTATCCGGTTCATATTGCTATTGATTGATAAGGCGGAATTAATAAACAGCTTAGCGATTAAGCAGCCAGAGAATAAAACGTGCTGCTACTGCCTTCCCTTAAGACATGTAACAGTGTGAACCAAAATGCTACCTGCGTCAGCTAACTGGCACACGTACAGTGAAAACTAGTGTTCAACATAAAAGGAATGCAAACAACGACGGGAAGGTTGGAGCAAGCATTTTCGGATTTGCTGTTGTCATCAGCCAGCCATGTTCAACTGCGGTCCAAGAGAAGTATAGTTTTAATCCAGACCAAATGGTCCTCACTCATATGAGCCAATTGAGGCGCTCACTCACGACTCGTAGGTCTTGATCTAGAATACTCAATTTTACGTAGAGTTTGTACCTGTCCGCTTGAGGGGAGGAACACGCCGGTTCCGTCCCGTCGGGAAGCTCCAGTTTAGGTTTCTGACAGGCGGTTACCTGGCGCCAGACAACTTAATGTAGAAGGAGTACTAACAAAGTGAACGGAGTCTAAAACAGTTCTTTATAGCTCATGTGTCATGGATGCGCAGACAGTGGCCCGAAAGTTTGCGTTTTTCTCATTTAATTGCGGAATCGATTTTTTTCGAATCCACTGAGTATGGCCCTCATACCTTAGGCTATAATAAATGCACAAAAATATTAGTATTTTCTGTAAAGTCCGTTTGGTATCTGCCTTGATCGGTGGTGATCGAAGTTAATCTGTTATTTATTCGCTATTCTACATACTGGCAAAGCTTCCAATTTATGCAAGGATGTCTCATAAACTTTCTCAATCCTTGAAAACACTCAATCTTCCGTACATAGATGTAAGTAGAAGAGGCTTACTGCCCAAAAAGCTTTTTTAATTCTAGGTGTTTCTCGGGAAAGTGTTAAAACTCACGCACGGGCTCATCATAAAATTGTAGGCCAAACTTTAAATCGAAATGCAAAATGTGGTTTGGTCAGTGTGTGCACACCTCTGGTGAAAGACAGTAGGGGTCAAGTGGCATAATGTGTGTGTGAGAGGGGGCGGTTATTAAGCTTACTTCGCCCTTGCTGGTGCCCGTCTACTGACGTCAAAATAACTTATTATAACTATAAAGGTCTAGTAAGGAAAATGGTTCAGCAATAAAAATCTAAGGCTGCCATTGTGGAATACCTAATGAGGCTCGATAAAACCACTCAGCCGAATGCTAGTTTTAATAAATGCGCTGGTTTCGGATGAGTTCGACAGTAAATCAGTAGATTTGGGGCGCCACATGACTTATGAGAAGTAGAACTGTCATGCGCCTCATTTTTAATGTTCTGTTGTTGAATTCTTCTTCCCATTCGCAAAATTTCTTATTCCAGGCATGGTCTAAAACCTCCATTTATAGAGCTGCTTCTAGCGCGAACTAAATTGTCGTTAAATTATTCTAGTTATTGTCGGCAGAGGACTATAGATCATCAATCCCCACTGCAAGCCATTACTCATTCAAATTTTCTGCGTTTGTTAAACTCTCTGTAGGCTAAACGAAATGGCTAACACCATTTTACGGTCTCACACACTCATCTTCACTCGGCCCACATGGTGTCTACTTTTTTGCTTTAGTTCGAGAGGATTCACACGCAGCTAGTGCGCTAGCCTGTAACCTTTTCATAGGGCTTTGCACATGCGAACATTATCATGTGGTATTTGCTAACAGACCTTTGTTTTCTTATTCAAGGGTTGTGTTGACTCAATGAAGAAACTGATTCATGGACGGCTTATTGGATTCACGACCATTTTACTTATCTGCTTGTTCCCTCTTCTTGGCGCCATTATCAACGGTTTCGTGTTGTATTTGTACCTCAGAAAAGTGAAGGCGGCAGCGGACGCTGAATTTAGTAGTTAATCCCCTTTGTTCGCAACTTGACATTTAAGCAGATCAGCCGACTTTCTTTATAGCACAATTGTAATCAAATTTGAGAAGAAAATTTACATTTCCAAATCTTTACATTCAGGCCTGCACTACTCCAGGTACATAGTCAGGATCTTGTCAACCTTAATATTCTGCAAAATAGACAGATCAAATAGAAAAATGGCCATTTACAACACAGGAATCCTAGCGACAGAAATCAGATGCCTCATAAAGCACACACACCCGACAGTCCAACCGTCAATTTCGACGATGTCCACCATGTGCACCACAGCAGGGTGGGAACAGGGGCGGTGATTTGCGAGCGAATCGGTTTATAGTGATAATGGGCTTGCACAACATCTATCGCTCTATCATCCCCTCACCCACCTGGCTTCGGTGTCAAGACAGAGTCAAGAAAATCGGAGGCAGAAGAAGGCCAAGGTGGTTAGCACGGTGTAAACCCGCACTTAGGCGCACCGCCACGCCACTTGGTCCACAACACACACTGACCAGGGTTTCATACAATAAATATAGGGGGTAGCACGAGTGGGTGCGGATTAGACCAGAAACGTGGCGTGCCATCACGCCCTAGTGTTAGCAATTGTTATAGATACATATTCTCGATAACTCCTGCCGTACTCCGATATAGCACCCCTGTTAGTCCAGCGCATATACGCGTGGCCGGTTTTAGGGGCACAACCTAAACACACACACACACGGCAGCTCGACCGTCAGTGTCGATGGTGCTTACGGTGTGCTCCACAGCGAGCTGACAGCAGGCACGGTGACTCGCGCGTGAATTAGCTTACAGTGGATGTATACTTGCGCAGCATCTACCGCGCTCTCTCCTCCTCCCGCACCTGGGCCTAGTGTCAAGATAGAGTTAAAAAGGCCGGATGCTGAGGAGAGCGCAGGCGGATGCCACAGCCGCGCCCGCACGTTTGCGCTCCACTGCGCACCCCTGCTCCACACGCCAAATGACCAGGACTTTAACCAACAACAAAAGATTCTGACGCCGCCGAAGTCAAAAGCCTCCCAAGCCACGGTGCTTGACGCACCGTAATAGTCTCAGAATCCTAGCGCGCACGTAGCAGAGGAGCCGCAAGGCGAAGGAACCGAGACGCACACTTCCAACTTGTGTGGGAGGCGGCAAGTGAGTGCTTACGATGGATGATGTTGTGGTGCATGCGCTGGTGAGGGAAGATGTGATGGTGTGACGCGGCCGGCGGTTGTCTTCCGCAGGTTTTCATGAATGCGGCGAGTGAATGTGCGGATGCGTTGAGGGCGGTTGGGGCGGATGCAGCGGGTGTATGTGGGTGCTCCAGGCACTGGTTCGCCAGTCTCTGCGCGACGGATTCGCAAGTGACCGACCAGGCTGATGTGTGAAGTGACGGTGCGACCGCAATAAGGGCAGGTGTGGACCGAGTCCACATCGTTGGCGTCGTCGGTGGTGAGATTGATGTTTGTCGGTACGTTAGGATTGAGTGCAGCGGCGGTGTGTGCAGGAGCCGCAGCAGCGGATGTTGAGGCTATGAAGGAGAATGGCAGTGGGTTTTCAGGAGTGCGGTCAGTGTTGACCGTGGGTGTGGTTGGCAAGTCAAAGGTGGGCGGGAGGATATCGGATGGTGTCGTCCAAATGATGTAGTTGGTTCGAAGATGTCCAGTAAGATCGATTGGTGCCCGGAACGTCCGCTGGTTTTGTGGGCACGCACTGAACTGAACCATGGTGACTGAGGGAATTTTGACCAGTTCCCCTTTCAAAAGTACCGACATTTATTTATGAACCTGGAACTCGACTACAGACCATTTGTTGTTCTACAGAGTCGGTTTAACATGCAGTTATATCGCGCAGACATCTTGATGCTTTATATAACAGACACGAAAAACGTACTTCATTTAAAGGGATTTTTGGCCTCCATCCCGCCCTTGTTTCAGCCGGTGTACACATTCTGATTACTAATAATTATTAGGCACCATGCGATTGCCCACGTGATTTGTCGGTCCCCAGCTCAATGAATAAGCGGGATCGTTTGTATTTCACACTCATGTGACACTGGGCGATTTCGATCTCAATCCAAAAGTACATGAGTCTGTGAATTAACCGCGGAACGTCCACGTGCAGGCCTACACCTTGCCAATTAGGATCTGAGTCGTCGTGCAAGATCCTCGTCAGTGTACGTTGTGGACCAGGTGGTGTGGTGGTACGCCTAGTCGCGGGTTTTCGCCGTGCCAGACATCCGGGCCCTTTACCGGCTCCGGTCTTCTTGACTCTGTCATGACACCGGTCCCAGATGGGGGTAGATGACAGAGTACGGTAGATGGGCCACAAGTTTATCGGCATGGTCAGTTATTTTTATAGCTACGAAGTTGCATTTGTGACCCGTTTCGAATGTGGGCGTGATAATTCCTCATCCTTCCACACTGCCAGCTCATTTTCGTGTACTGACGGTCAGCACACGAGTTCAGTCTGGCCTGCTTAAGTGTAAGGGCAGTATGGGCGTGGGATGCGACTCACAAAACCAAACTACTCCCAGGTCCTCCATTTTCAGAAGTCTGCTGTACATAGTAGCTTTGAGTCAATTTTCATTTCCAACACCGAAATCCCGCAGCAGTACGCTCGGTTGTCTCTGAAGAGGCCTTAATATATGGCAGCGCAGGCCGTATCCTCGATGTCGTTTCTGTTTGGGTCCTCCAAGAATAAACACGTAGGTATTGGCTTATAAGGACGTTCAAATAGCCTTTCCAAACAAACTGATCGCGATGACATCTGGCCTCACACGAGTTTTTTTCCGAGTTGCCGCAGTTGGTTTGAATCCGTTCGAAGAGCCTCCACACACAGCTTCCTTTGTCAGCCGCCGGATGATTGATGTGAAAAATGAGAAGCTTCGTCATTTTGCTGCCTTCCTGTAAACTATCGTCTTAATTTTCCCATTAAGACAATTATAACTCCTAAACGAGTTCGAAGGTTCAGCAAATGTTTCCGGTGCTAAAACGGATATTCAAAACAACGACCGATGAATTTTCTCTTATTTTTCCCTGTCATAGCCTCAACATGGAGGTCACTGAAGAAAAATCACTTCCTCGCGGGTCATTTTCTTTCCTCAGAAAGCCATTTTTCTTGGACGTCTCACACTTATCTTTTTTGCTTGATGTTGCAACACCTTCGACGTCGTACCGCTCACATTCATGCAGATAAATGCGTAGCTCGGATTGAATATTTTTAACTGTCCTTCATGCAAACTGGTTTTCGTCATGTTTCCGCCCGGCGTTAGGGCACCTCTGTTGTTGTGTCCTTCAGTACTAAGGTCTGCTCGCAAAGGTTTTCTTATAATCCCAACGCACGATGCCTTACCGAGACGTAAGCTCACTCTTAGCTATGTTAATTAAATCGTTGAGCGCCTGCAGCATAGATAAGAGAAGGGTCTTAGAAACAGACTTGAATGAACTTGGCAGCAGATTGAGACAGAGGGGAATTCAACTGTGGATTGGGCAAACGATAATGGGCTTTTTCATTAAGTGACTTAACAAATAATTATGCTTAAAGGAAGACGAAGGCACGATCACTGGGACGGTAAAATTATTGGTCTTAGCTTCGAACTCGACTGCTAGAGTGCAGCTACGTGTGAAGATCTATATCGTTGTGCCGTGAAGGGGAGGGGGAGACTACGTCCGTGGCTAGGTCTGGTTTGTGCTGCCTGGCCCACAATGGTCCACCGGCGTGGTGACGGCGTTTGTACTTCGCAGCGATGTGAGCTGCGCCACCCGGCTGAGTGAATGGAGTGCGTGCTAACACGCAGGCAAATCAATAAAATCCCGTACCATAGCTGTCCTTGCCACTACACAGGCCAAACAGGACGACGTCTCAGTTCACGAACACCTCAGCTTAAACGGGCCGTTCGGAGAGGTGACCCACTATCTCAAGTCGCCACTCACACGCTTGAGGAAGGTCATGAGTTCGACTTCGTCAACACGCGGATATTGGCGTGAGCCGTCAACAAGACGGGGCGAGAAATGTTGGAGACGTGGGTGTCGGACACCAACTTTATCAATAGACACATTGATTTTCCTGCGTGTTAGCACGCCCTCCATTCACTCAGTCGGGTGGCGCAGCTCACATCGCTGCGAAGTACAAACGCCGTCATCACGCCGGGGGACCATTGTGGGCCAGGCAGCACAAACCAGACCTAGCCACGGACGTAGTCTCCCCCCCCCTCATGGCACAACGATATAACTGTTCATACGTTGGTGCACTCTAGCAGTCTCTGATGCTGAACTCCAGCTCGAGTTCGAAAGCTAAGACCCATAAATCTACCCTCCCGATGATCGTGCCTTCGTCTTCCTTTAAACAAAAACCTGAGATGCGCATATACTCTTCGATTCGAAATAAGTATGTGGGTAACAAAGTCTTAACTTTTGACAAACTATAATGCCCGAATTGCCACAATTATCCCGATAGGCGCATACTGTTGTCTAGTATGCACACGCTTAAATGCATCCTCGGTCAAGGATTTGATTTTCTCGCGAAGACCATTGCAGAATCCGCAGATACGAAATTTCGTAATCACCAGATGACTTGCAGTAATGAATGTTCTAAGTGATGGCGATGATTGACAATATGAGTTGGGTGAATACAATATTACGGTCATTTCATTCAGGCAGAAAAGGAGATAAAAAAGACAGAAGGCTGAAGCAACAAGGAGGGAAGATGGAGGGGTAGACTAATAGGATAGTGCAATTAAAGGGCCAACAGGAGAGGACCCGAAGTCGATAGCAATGTTGACTCCTCCTGGATTTCATTGTCAGTTAGGATAACCATATACAGCGATTGCCACCAAATGTTGTGCTGAGGAAAAACTAAACAGGGCCAGGTTGAACATAAATAAACGCACACCAAATAATTCCGAATAAATGTTTATTATTCTAGCCCTAGGTTGGTCTCCTTTTGCAGAATTTTCGGGCTAAAGCGGTGCTATGGGCAAAAACCACTCTGTTTGTGCAAGTATGGATATTTGGAGGAGACGATAGCCCGGTCCGAAATTCCGTTCGCCCTTTTAGCACAACTAATTAATAGTGATGCATGTTTTTAGTGGTACAAGTAACCTGGATCCGCTTCCTGTCAAGGTCTAGAAACAATCCTGAGAGCAGTCAGTCTTCTGTTATTCATTTTGAGGGACTGGGGTGAACTGAGCCATTTGTTGAAATACCAGGCGCTGGTCTCGCCTTTTGTCCCCGTCCATCACCGCCAACATGGCAGAGCCAACGGCAAGGGTTTCAATGGGTTTCCTAGTCTATTTCAATGACGCAAATGACTAACGATCAGTGGCAAGGTTAATTTGAGAGGACAAATTCGGCCATGTGAACGTCAATACTACTTAAACAATTACAGTGGAAATCGTAGGTCTATTCAAGAAGCTTTAACTTGTATGTGGGATTACGCTCTTGATTAGTGAAGTTGATGCATACTATAATGGACGAATGCAATACATCCCTTCTGATCTAGTAGTCACCTCTACGAGGATAGTGGTCTTGCGCATGCGGTTCGGGGAGGATCGATCTCAGCAGTCCGAATTCGCAGGAATGAAGTGGACGTGCGTATTTTAAAATAGCAGCCAGACGAGGAGCTTATTTTAAAGTGTTTTTGTCCGGGTCGCCTCCCGTATAATTAAATTACTTCGTGTAAGTTTCGGACGAACGGCACGCATACACATTCCTTCGAAATGTCGGCTTGGAGCACTTGATTGAGCCGATCAATTATTCGTTAATCCAGACACTGACGTAAAAAGAAAATATTTCTAAAAGTGCTGGGGGAAATAAACACCGTCTACGAGCCGTGCATAGTATAAATAGAGACCAAAGTCGGGGAACGACTTGGCGAGGTCCATTCCATTCTTCGGGAAGCAAATTCTTTTAGAAAATGGGTTCGTTCACTAGTCATATTGAACGCAATATCTCTTAGGTTCACACTACTTAATATTTTTAACCATTTTCAGCACAAAACTGACTTATCCATCGCATATATTGTGATTTGTCCTTAATTATTAGTACATACTTCTTTTGTCTTCATACACCAAAACCAGTACTGTGACGTCCACCTGTCATGGTACTAGTGCATTTTGGCGCTCTATTATTAAGCACATCATTCCAGTTCATCCATCTCCGATAAACGAATAACAGCAGTGAGTTTGCTCACATGACCACCTCCACAACTTAGTCTGCGCAAGGAACACACCAACGCTGTCTGTGCCGCAAAAACTGACAGCGTTATTAAAGAAACTAAGGACTGAATAATGGCCCCCTCGATCCCAGTTTCGGTCAGTCCTTAAGAGGGGGCATGTGCTAGCAGGGAACTGGTGCAATGACCAACCAAACAATTATAGAAAAAATTCATGAATTGCGCGTTACTTAAAACTTACCGTAAGTCACTGTACAAATCAAGGCGCCTAGAGGGAGAATACAGAGCTAATTATAATTTAGTATATATGTATAAGGAAGAGAGGCGGAGCCATCGAAGACCCCATTTACAATGGTAGGCTGATAAAAGGTTCGTATGTTTTCGTTGTTACGCGGGTACATCATATCAGCTCTTGTCAATAAATATACAGCCATAAAATAAAGTGCTGTCAAGTCTTCGTTTGAATGTTTGAAGTATTTTGACAGAACAGTCGAATCAGGTAATTTGTTCTATTCTTCAATCACCCAATA
>CACRXP010000036.1:1508719-1522663 GCA_902702965.1 Spirometra erinaceieuropaei | reverse complement strand
CCTGTAACTCCTTCTCATTTTGTCCCACCATTATGGGCGTGTTCGAACTATTTCAGCCCAGAACATCTATCTGTACACCACATATTTTTTACGTTGCAAATAGGGTACTCAAAGGCTTACGCCTATTTCCCTCAATAAACTGCACTGAACTGAACTGAACTACCATGTTTCCCCAGTGTATTGCAGGTGTGTTGGAATCTCCAACAGTGTGACCCTCCGAAGACTAGCCACTGCCCTGAACGAATAGTAAGGCAAAGTGTCAAATACACTCCAAGGGTTTCGTGGTTTGGAGACCGTCCGGTATTCTGGATTTTTCGTTTTTCCCTTCCATATTTATGCGCAGTTGGGCTCATACTTAAAAAGGAGGATGTGTGCTCGTTTAACTGATGCAATTCCTGTTATTACCCATACGACTACCCAACCTACCTGACTATGTTGACTGTCTCTGCGAAAGAGCTGGGGTCCTTGTAGCGAAATCTCGGTATTCGTGACTTAAGCTTTGCTCCACGTTTCCCTAATGGCAACGACGTCTTGGCTTTATTCTGAAACTGGCGCTTTCAGTTCGTCAATTTTCGAAACGAGACTTCGGGCATCAGTATGCAGAAATCTGCATTTGGTGTGAGTAACTCCGGTATAAAGAAGTCTGCTCATTTCGTGGGATTGAATACAAAGGCCTGCTGGTGCTGCGTGAGACGGACTGGTTTCTATCACGTCTAAGCTGTAAGGGTTGTAGGCTTTCTTCAGCAAATTGTCATTTGGGGCTGTATAATTCCCTCGTTCAGTATTTTGCGACTGTTCTCGCCCAGGCAAGATCTCCTGAGAAGTTCCGTTTCGAACACTTTCCATTGCTCCCTCTCCGCGAGAAAAAACCTCGCTTGGGGAGATCTGTTTTGCGGTTTTTATTTTATCCTTCGATAATCAGGCTACAGCTCTCGACTGGATTGAGCTAGTTTCTCGGTTCGAGTTCTCCATTTGCTTTCAGAGGTCGATTCCTCTGCATATCCATCCCAAGATTATTTTGAGCAGGCTTAATGACCGGAACTTCATTTCACCAACTTCCCTTTTACACATGCAGATAATATGACAAGGGTACCATGATTTGGAAGAGTCAGTAAAACCCAGTCCTAACTACTACCTCTAAATACTTGAACTGTTCACTTTTAGGGTATGGCGGAAAAGTTGAATTTTTTGATCTTTCCTGACGATTTTTCTGATTTGTCATGTCTTCTCACGTTATTTCCTTTCTAAAGTTAAGCAGAGGTCATTTCTTACTTGAAGCTCATAAAGGCGACGGCTTTTTCTAACTTCAACCCCCCAATAACAAAATCCTGGTTTAGTGACTGCAATGTAACGTTGCCATTCTTGTCAAGCCTCGTAAAACACATATTTTCCATCATAGCGCTCGGGCTGTCTGCCAAATGGTGAAGAAAGATGCAGCCAATTATATCGTTAAGCAACGTTAGTAAGAAATGGCGGAGCCCTTATCAGAGGTAGTCACTCACTGTCGTTCATGTGAACTTTGCTCCTTACCCCCCTTAGTAGCAAAAGTATATCGCCCCGATGTCGAGTAGATAGCAGATTTTCGATATAGGTATATTGAGTGAATGGCGTTTTCGTCCGGCGACTATCAAGTAGATATCGACGTTTCGACATACTCGAAAAACGATGGTAGCGGGACGCACCGCAACTTACACGACCCCTTTACCCACAGAAATACCACCCTCTTCTATTAAATCGAGCTATATTTTTTCTGTTGTCTCTTCCCGTCCTTCTAAACCCTCTACCATAGTCTCCATTTGAACTACGAGCGTATGAGAACGCAATGTACCCGTAGCACTTTCGAAGTCATGTGAAGAAGCGTATGTATAATTAAAAAAATAAAAATTGAGATATGTACGTTGCTCTTGTAGATCCATATCAGGGCAGTCCATCGAGAATTAGATGTGTACCCTGTGGAAGGTCCAGACATTGGATTTACATGGAAGAGTGGTGTGTAATAAATCATTGAAAGACACCCACCGTTGGTTTGCGTTGGTGCTGTTATTCCTTTACATTCTTGCTAGAGTGCCCAGCGACCGTTTTAGTCTTTTTGTAAATGACAACTCTAGGTCATTAAGTGTCGCCTTGTCGTCAGCATTCCAGATCCCAAATACCCCTGCAGATGGAGCCGTAATGAACTTATTGAAAACGTACTCATGATGACCTCGTATGTTGTGGATTCTGAAAGACCGTCTTTCATTTTCCGCCCTTCGAAGTTCATGTCATAACAAATAGGGCGTAGAAGGCTCTTTTGGTGAAGCCGTCTAAAGAACGGCTTCCTAGCCAAGCCAGGTAGGATACACAATAAAATTATTTATGAATTCCATCCGCCCCTACCAATTGACTGCGAAATTGATTATCCGCTCGTCTAACGTTAAGTTCACGGAATTTCACAGCCGTTCTTAAAGGGCGGCCTATGGGATTCACGGACTGCTGAGTAGCCGCCGTGGTACTGATAGTCGGCCGTCGAATAACAGCGGAATAACAGTCCCATTGACCGTCCAGCAAACGTCGGATGCCTTTTGGGGCAAGGTCCTAATTCCGCGAGATCTGCGCCAAATGTTGACATACTAATTTGACTGTTCATGGTTCGGCCAAGCGGTCATTGACCGTTGGCTCACGGTTGTCTACGGATAACGTATAGTTTGCGTAAGATTTTTTCTTCGATGTGGCTTTCCACTGCTAGAGTAAGAGTTTCAAGTGTGTTTGCATCCGTGCTGGGCTCCAGCGGTTCCTAAACTTATTACATTTAATTTCTTTTTTCGCTTACTGGCGTTACATAGAAATTTCTGTTACGCGGGAAATGATCGTAGCATCTTCCGTAGCCTGCCGTCAGGCAGCAGGATTGACCCCAAAGTTGTACTCTCAGCAGACGGATGTAGAGGTGAATCAACCGGATAAGTAAGCAGTTACTCAAGTAAGAAGTATTGATCACCACATTCTCCCGTTATGGGAAGACGGGTTGCCGGGAGGACGGGTTGCCCGGGAAGACGGGTTGCCGGGAAGACGGGTTGCCGGGACGACGGGTTGCCCGTTAGCCTAGCTGCTGGCTACCCGACGCGTCCACAGGTGGCGGATAGTGGGACGACCTTCAGTGAAGGTTAGCTGCGAAATAAGCAGACCCAGGTCTGACGAATAAGCAGTCGCGGACCAGCAGCGACATTGCTACCAGGGTGCGGTGGGCTGAAGTCTGGCACGTTGAAAGCCTTATAAAATGCCGCAAAACCCAATGATGGCATTATGACATGGCGACCGTAAACCGCCATTAAATAATTTTACTAGCCACCGCTGCCTTGTGGTTAGGTTTTTAAGCCAAAGCGCTAGAGGAGACAACCTCGAACAAACAATCCGAGCGGCTGTTGGGGACCCACCCGTATTCGAAATTCCCAAGAAACCTCGTGCAACATGTCCAATCACAGTACTACGACCCATGCTACGGCGTCCTCGGGAACCGACGCGCTCCGCAACCCTGGTCCAGTGGTGCGGGCGAATAGTATGCGAGTTGGATTACTCAATCGTGGACGGACTCTCGGTATTAGATGCTGGAATGTACGAAAGTTCCTGGACCCAGGTACCCAAAGTCTGACCGCACGCAGCCTTCCTCAGTACAACGTGGATGTCTGCTGTCTGTCTGAGGTACGACTTCCTGACTCAGGCTCCCGTGAAATAAAGATCCCGGGAGTCGAATCACACTTCACCCTGTACCACAGCGGCCCCCGCGGTTCCTCTGGTCGAAACGGTGTGGCGATCGCCCTATCACAACAAGCGGACCTCGCGCTACTTGCTTGGGAACCAGTCAATGACCGAATGACCTACGTGCGACTGAAGGGTCACTTCACGAACATCTCCATCGTTGCTGTGTAAGCACCAACTTCGGCTGCCGAACAGCGCGATAAAGAGGCGTTTTACTCTCAGTTGCAAGCGCTAGTTGAAAGACTGTCTCGCCGCGATCTTCTGATTGTTGCTGGCGATTGGAATGGTCGAACTGGACCTGGAGACCCCACAACCAGTCATCTGCTTGGCCGCTTTGGGCTTGGTTCCCGATGTGAAAACGGTGAGAAATTGCTGAACTTCGCAGATCGAAACCGACTGCTTGTCACCAACACATGTTTCCAGCATCGCAAAAAACATCTGCTGATCTGGTATTCAAACGACGGTCGTACGGCCAGTCAGACTGACTACATACTAGCTAGCTTAAGGTTCCGTAGCTGGGTTCACGATAGCAGATCGATGCGTGATGCCGAGACTGGTAACGCCCATGGGTCGGACCATGTCCTCGTTCGTACACGCCTGAAAGTTCATCTCTCATCCGCGCCAAAAAATGCCACGTCCTAGACGCCTCAATGTCGCAAAAATCCGGCAAGCCAGCACTGCCGAGGTCCTAAGCAGAGAACCTGTTTTACGACCCGAGCCGACGGAGAAGTCAGTAACCAGTGGTCGTCACTGAAGACCTCAGTCTATGGGGCAGCTGAGAAAATCCTTGGATATACCCAGCGACGCCGCAGTGACTGGCTCAGCGGAAGAACCCTGCAGTTGTCTGCTCAGACGGCTAGAGCCAGGTCCCGCAACGATGACTACTTCCGCCAACTTCGGAAGATGACGGCAAAATCGGCCAGGGATGACGGGAAACAATATTGGGCTGAAATAGCGACATCCATGGAAGAGGCCTCGAACGTTGGTGACACTCGAAAGCTCTACCGTCTGATCCGCCAAGTTAGCAGTAAGCCCTCTACACTGAGTGACTCTGTTCGCGATGTGAACGGCGGCTTTATCGCTGACAACTTGGACATAGTCGAGCGCTGGCGTGAGCACTTTGAGCACCATCTCAACTTCGATACCCAACCTACATCGCCCTTGTTCTCCTCCTCAGCGGAGTTTCTTCCCTCTCCTACCTATGCAGTGCCATGCGATCCCCCCTCCGAGGAAGAAGTCGCCGATGCCATACGAAAGTTGCGCAACAATAAGGCACCCGGAGAGGACGGTATACCCGCTGAAATCTTCAAGTCTTGTGTCGACACTCTGGCGCCCTGGCTCCATGAGGTGATTGAACAAGCGTGGATAGACGAGGTTGTTCCTGATGACTGGGGCTTAGGCATCCTTGTACCTATCCTCAAGAAGGGAGATAAGACGAGATGCGAGAACTACCGCGGCATAAGTCTCATCGACGTTGCTGCGAAGATCTTCGCTATTGTCCTACTCAGGCGATTCCAGGCTGTGCGTGACTCAAGGACGAGGCCCAACCAAGCAGGATTTCGTGCTGGACGTGGATGCGCAGATCAGGTATTCACACTGAGGCGCATTCTCGAATTTCGCCATAGCTACCAACAACCGACGGCCGTCTGCTTCGTTGACTTTGCCGCCGCGTTCGATTCCGTTCACCGTGAGTCCCTGTGGCAGATAATGGCGCTAGATAGTGTACCGGCAAAAATCATCGCCATGATCAAGGCCTACTATCGCTCCACTACTGCGAGAGTCCTGGTCCGTAACAATCTTTCCCAACCGTTCGGTATTCGGTCTGGCGTCCGACAGGGTTGTATCCTGTCACCCATACTGTTCAACTACGCTATTGACTGGATCCTCGGGAGGGCCCTACGCGACAGTGACGGCGTTGACTTTGCACCCGAACATCGACTGACTGATGTCGACTATGCCGATGATATCGCCATACTTGCTTCAAGTTTTGGTGATCTGCAGTCTACGGTGTCACGGGTGAACGAGGTCGCTAAATCAGTCGGTTTGTCCATAAACGCTGGGAAGACCAAAGTATTCTCAAGCTGCATCCCTGACCAGGAGAAGGCACCTCTCGGGATTGATGGCTGTCAACTTGAAGAAGTGGACAGTTTTAAATACCTCGGAGCGAGGCTGCTGCCTAATGGACAGAGTAAGGACGAAATTGTCTCCCGAATCGATGCTGCCCGCTGGGTTTTTTCAAGCCTTCGGAAATGCCTGTGGAACCGACGTGACCTCTCTATCGCCACTAAGATTCGCGTGTACCGTGCATCTGTCCGGTCTGTCCTTCTCTACGGTTGTGAATGCTGGGCTTCGCGCGTGGAGGATGAGCGAAAACTGGAGGTATTTGACCACCACTGCTTGAGGATCATCCTTCGAGTGAAGTTAACCGACTTCGTCTCAAATGAGATAGTCCGCGCTCGCTGCGATAACATCGCAAGGATAACTCAGGCCATCCAAGAAATACTACTGAGGTGGTTCGGGCATGTTCTTCGTCGTCCACCTCAGGAGCTCAGTGTTACTGCCCTCGATCCGGCACCGTTGCCCCATTGGAGGCGTCGAAGAGGGGGCCAGTTCAAAACCTGGCTCGACACTGTCCGTCAAGACATGGAGGTGGTTCTTGGACCTTCGGTATTCGGTCTACGCCGTTGGCGATGGGAATGGGATGAGCTGTCCAGATCTGCTACCGCGGTTCGTCACGCGTGGAGAGGTACAGTTCGTGACATCATCGAGGCCGGCTAGATCAGACATGATCGCAGCCGCATCAAGTACAAGTAAGTTATGGGCAGCGTCTGTGCGCAAACAGAACTGAATGTAGAGCGTTAGGAAGAAATATTTTGCGGTTATATCTAGAGGTGCTGTGCCACGGCAGTCCTTGCGATGCGGTCCTTTGTATTCCTTGGAGATCAGCATAGTGACACTTTGTGTAAGTGTGTTTTCCCGCTATCCAGATTTAGATTATAAAGCTGTTTAATTAGTCAACAGTCGGAGAGCAGTTTTAGCTTTTCGCCGCAGTGCTCTCCTCAGCAAGTACTGTGTTTCAACAATCGGAAATATTCGCGACAAATATCGTTCTGCGGCCCTCGTCATGTCCAATCGTCTTCAAAATAAACATTGACCTGTTCTACCTGGTGCAAAGTTGAACAAGACGCTCCTTTCACTGAATAGCGTTGGTTAAAAGTGACGTCATCACTCTAAACTGTTTGCTTTTTGTCGTTGAGATGAACGAGTATAGAGCCCGCTCGTCTTCCAAATCCTGTCAATCGCTCTGCAGTACCGCTTACTGAAGTTCCTGAATTTAAAAATGCCCTGAGGGTGAGCGGACGTCGTCATGCCAGCTGGCCGAATAGTTTCCTACTTGTAATTTGTACAGCTGCTGTTACATTCAATCCAGCTGGTCTTAGTGATGCCGTAGGTATCACCTCTCCACGCGTGATATTTCACAACAATGGATCTATAGAACTCAATTGGTTCTCTTCTTCAATGACAGGTACCGAATATCCAAAGCTTATTTCCATATCTTGACGGGCTGCGTTGAACGTGGTTTCGAGTTGGTCTGTTTTTCGTCGGTCACAGACAGCGATGCCGGATAAATGACAACATCCACCAGGACTCCAACCCATGGGACACCTACCAGGTCCTAGAACCTAATACTAGGTGTTCGGGAGAGTATGTTTATATTGAAGCCAGTTTCTTTCGTCGGCGGCTTCATCAGGATAATTGTCGTTCCTATCATTGTGGCAAAATAGTGATGGAAACCTACACAAAGACGCCTGTAAGTGGTTGGTCCTTCGAGGCAATCAACACCGTATTCTTTTGTAAGCCATGCCCCGCCAGCAGACTGTAGTTTAGACAATATTTGGTTCGAGCACCGAAATTGTCTGTTTGTCTTTCGCAGCCTTCAAACTCGCGCAGGCGTCCAGCGTCAGAGAGGAAGGCAGCAACAGAGGAGGCGACAGTTGTAGGGAGTATTAGCCAATCGACGACCAGTGCTTCAGGTCCGATGGTGACTGCTTAGAGCTCTGTATACCGACGCCAGGTCAATACATCGGTTGACTGAGTTCCCATCTTGTAGTTTCTCCTGAAAACATAGTCAAAACTACTATCGACACCAGGTATTTTGCTTGGTTTGAACTAGGAGCTGGCTCATTGAGTTCAGATGGATATTTAGTTCAGCCTATTTTGAATTTACACCATCTGGGTACCAGTCTATAAAATGTTTCCTAACGTGTCATAAACGGCTGTGTGCAACGGTCAGGGCACTCCCGTTCCCTGGTTGCAATTAATCTGCATGTCAGGAGCATCTGGTTTTGGGGTATTTACAGCAACAGCTCTGATGACCGTAACGTGAGTTAAGCTTTGATCAAATTATTCAGAGCGATTTCATCGCCTGTTGAACCACCGTTGTCAAAGATGCTGTTTCTACGGACGCCGTACCACGGGTCGGGGTTGCTACGGACAAATTGACGTTTTTTGAAAATGCAGAAGCTTTTTATAATTCCGGTCATATGATCCTCAACCCCACCAGATACTCCGGGGTAACAATGACTACGGAGCAGTGGAGACTATCCTGACTATTTTTCCTTGGGTATAGGTGACGGAGACCTGTGTTAACTTCCAGCATCTTTAATTCTTGTATCTGCTTTACCACTAAGTGGAATAAGTGAGGTGGCGTTTCATAGGTTTAGAAGAGTAATTCTAGCCGATGTCCGGTCCTCCATTGCAAATGTGTGTCTTAGTAGAGTGAAACGTACACAGTTGGTGCTGGCTGGTCCTTCAGCTGTTCAGCATCACACTAGGCGTACGGCGTCGTCGGAAAATATAATGTTAGCTTACTACTTCTGTGCTGACCATCAGATGAAAATCACAAGCGGTTTTCTTGTTTGCTGTAAGCTACAAAAGTTAAAATGAAGGGTGAGATTAACTGCCCGTGTCGAACATTACTGCAAGTTTCTGACATCCGTGTTTTCTACCGCTTTTTTTCAAATCAGTCCGTGACTTTAGTCTCCGATCAATGGTTTGTATGCCATTTCATAGGTTATTCCAAGACTTCCGGATGTCACTTTGTGATTTAGGAGGACGACTGTTACTGCTTTAAATAGTGGCGTTCACGCATCGGCCTATGGACAGAAATTTGGCTTATTTCCTGATCCAACACACTCATCTTTTAGACTTCAGTGATTCTTCGCGGACTGGCACCAGGAATAATAGTGGATGCAATCTAGACTAGACTGACGTCTCTAATTTTCAGAGAAGACCGCACTTCGTTTTATGTACATCGAGCAGGTAACCGACACAAGTTTACAGCTCGTTTTCCACAAAGCCTGTGGTGTCAGCATGCGTCAGGGCCTAGTCCACCAGGTTATTTTGTATTTTAGCGATTTTGCAGGCGGGCGAATGTTCGATAAGAACAAAGCTGAAGCGTCGATATCAAATAGAGCGTTTCCAGTAATGTGTTCTTTCATGCGCTATGTTATTTGTTCTGCAAGGGGGTTCGGCCAAGCGTTCTTATAACGCAATTTAGTCAGTTACTGTCATCTCCCTACTCCCCATCCATCCCACTCCAGTTTGACGCACTGACTCGGCTTATGAAGGAGAAGTGCGGCCATCGTCAGCATATGCCGACTTTTTTTATTACATTTGTTCCTCCCTGTAGACCCCGAACATTCCTTTTTCCAGTTTTTGCATCTGCTGTGGTTCAGGCCGCGAGTTCTTCTGCTCTCCACTTCTGTGTATGCCTTGCGTTATGTGTGTAGGCAACCGTTTTTGGTCCACTTAATGCATTAGACAGTGCATTTCGAGAGCTTCTAATTCGATACGCGTCTATCTTCTTGCAGTTCCTAAATGGCAACACTGAGAGCAGCCATTACAAAAGCGACTGAAAGTTGGAGGGTCAAACTAGCACAGCGATCCCCTTTGGAGAAAGCTCTGAAGGATTTTCAGTTCAATACTGGTTACTACAACCAAATCGGACTTCTCTGGCACGATCTTATGCCACACACACCCGTCGTCAAGGAGGCCTTCCGTCGTCTTCCACGAGAGGAAAACGAAGCCCGAGACTTTCGCATGGCTCGCGCCTTTCTTTTGTCTGCTAACAAAACAATTCTGCCACAAGCTGAGTGGACCAAGATAGAGGACGATATCCCTTATTTGACGCCCTACATGAAGTTAATCGAAAAAGAGAACGCGGACAGATCGGACTGGGATCATTTTGATTCCGCAGAAACATACATGTGAATTTCTAAACCAAGTCTTTTTCATTAGCATAGACTATAGCTCAGGAATTTTGATGACTGGGAAACACAGGATCATTGAATAAATTTTGACTAATTTTTTCTTATTTAGTTTTTTTTGCTGTCCCTGTGGTGCCAATTTCTGAAGTTTTCGGCCGTCCCACTTTTGAAATGGGCCGTGGAGGTTGTGCACGGGAGCAGTATGCCACATATTTCCAAGAAGATGTCTTATGAAGGTGAAAATAGCAAATTGGCTGCCGTTCACGGCCTTACAGCGACTGTGTTGTCTCGTTTTCACCAATTTCCCGGCGACTCGTCGTTTTTTGTACACGTGCTGGCTTGTCTGATACCCAGTCTTCGAGGTTGCATCCTTTGGCAGATACGTTTTTACCCACTCGTGCAACCGCACCAAGAAGAAGCCATTACAGCATGACCGCCAGTCGTGAGTATGGCCTAGTCATTCCTCAAATGGGCAACCTTTCAAGTCACGACAGTGGTGACCGTGAGCGAGCACCTGCGGTTATCGTGCGTACACTGATTGTTCGATCCGAGCTGGAACAATCTCTCCCTCTGTCATTCCGGCGGCAATTCCTAGGCAGTATAACTGAGGATGAGATTGTTAGTTGTAGCTGACAGCCTAAAGCCTCAAAGCGCGTTTCACACATTGAGGCACATATGATATGCCGGTCATCATTGCCCATGTTGGCAAACTTCATCGCACGATTGTCGCATGAGGAATGGGTGACTTTCTTGTGTATGCAGGTGTGATGCTGGAATGTGCGGGAATGGTGGACCTGGCGGATTTTGGCGGGGGCGCATGACACTGGTTCTACAGCTGTGCTGCGATTAGACCACAGCTGTCCGATCGGGCGAGTAATAAGGGTGCGATAATCACCCCGACACTTCTCTGCTACCGGTTAGATTGTCGACCGCATCAGTGCCATTGGTTGAAGTCCTCACGCGGACATGGACATCGTCCAGAGATTCAGTGCAAATGCTGGAAGCAACACGGAAAAAGACGTACACTGTGTGGCAAATGCAGCGAAAACGTAAAGATACGAAACCGGCGTCTACACCACCTTCGCCTATCAAGCAAGGGCCCACGACAATGTAAACCAAGATGGACTTTGCAAAAGTGGGATGGGGTTCGGATGTCCAAAAGGTTGCAGTATGGGTGGTATCTCTCCTGTCCCGAATCAGCAGTCGCGGAACAGCAGCTTTAATGCTACCAGGGTGCTTGGGTTAAGGTCTGACACTAGCCTGTTTAAATGGCCACACTACAATTACCATTTTATGGTATGACGATGGCAACTAGTTGTTAAGCTGCTTTGCATGCCATTAGTACCTTTCCATCAGGATTTTGAGTCAGAGCGTTAGGGACTAAACTCGAACAGACAGTTCTGGCGACTCTTCGGACCAACGTTTACTGAAAATTTCGATAAAACCTCATAAGAATGCGTCCGATCCAGGAATTACGATACATGTTCTGACTTCAACTAGAACCGGCGCGCCACGCAACACCCGTTCAGCGTTGCTTGTGAATGCTATGCAGTCTGAACCACTTACTCGGGAGCAGACCCTTGACATTGTATACTGAAATGTGTGGACTCTCCCCGACCCTGGTATCCAGAGCCCGGCACCTTGCCGTCTTCGTTAGTACAAGATTTATGATCGTCACCTGTCTGATTTCTAAGTTCTCGACTAGGGCTCTCGGGAAATCAAGGTCCCGCAGACCAACTCCCGCCTCATGCACTATCACAGCGTTCCATACAATTTTGGTGGACACAGCACGACGATCACTCACATAGATGGGGCGGGCCATCCAATCAATTGCATGGAAATCCGTCGATGACTGGCTAGCTTGCGTACGACCTGAAGAGCTTTAACATTTATATCGTTTCCATTTGCGCGCCAACGTCGGCTACCGACCAGCTCGATAAAGAATCGCTTTTCTCCTAGCTGCAATTGGCCGAAAGACGTTTTTTTTACCGTGATCCACTGGTCGTCATTGAGGTCTGAATTTGGCGAGACTACTCTTTAAGAGAATCATTTTTGCTGCTTTAGGTTTATCTGTGGTGTTGGCAATGACAAATAATTCTGAACTCCGTTGTTCGAATGTATGTCAGCAGCTCCACCGTCGGCTTCGACAACGCTCACTATATGTTCCACTTCAGGGACGGTGACTTGTGTGCGCAGCATCTACTGCACTCAAGAATACCGGGCGCAGGTGGCTGGTTCGGCCGAAGCCACCACTTGGAATAACTTCACACCCGGCTCGGATCCGATGGAGTCAGAGTACCCTAGTGGCCACATTAAGAAGAAGACATTGTAGCCCGACTCTCAGTCCACTAGTCGGCCACCCCACACTGGGCCGACTGTGAGGTCTGTCTTATCTAGTCAGTCAACAGCCTTCCGAGCCAGGGCTTTTAGGGCACCGTGATAGCTTTAAGCTCGTCAGATTGTTTATATTGAGAAAAATGCACTGAGTCTTCGACCTCATTCTCCATTCAATCAAGTTATTTCGCCTATTATAATAATTATAATGTTTCCTTTATTCAAGCAACCGGTCTTGAGAAAATTACTTGTCCTCACTGTATGTAGTTTTATTGTTTTGATGTTGTCTCGTTTCGTAGATACCCCTTTCATCGTTAGCCTTGGGTATACTTTATCGAAGGACTGATGCCGGCTTTTGTCGAAGCAAGGAGGAAGTGGCTCGCAGTTTATTATCGACAGATTGGCTTTAGTGTGTGTACTCCATAAAGCGAATCCTGCACATTGGTCGTCTTTGCACATTCCCTGGTCAACATCAAAGCTTAATCTCTAGTCAATGTTGCTTTTATAAAAAGTGAGCATACTTGCGGAGCCCTCCGAATACTGCCAAAGTCATGCGAGAGTAGCATTCAATGAGGTCCTGCTAATAAAAGGCGGAACGCAACCGACGCTGTTGTGTTTTGAAGCTCCACTTTGGACTGCTTGCAAACATTCCCACACTGACAAGAAGTTACTAATTCATAGGTGTTTCCGAAGATGACAAGAGAGGTCAAGGTGAGCAATTACGCCTTGTTTACTATTTTGGTCAGCCATAACCAACCGAGGTCGGAAAAGTCCAAGTCTCGATCACCCATTGTTACTGCCCATCAGGAATTTGAATGGCACGCCCTACCGCCAGAGTACGGGTTTGCGTTCTACCGGTTATGATCGGGAATGCTTAGTTTTACTGGCGTATCATTCAGTGTTCTGTCCCAATAGGTGGAGAGAACGTGATCGTTTTCGTCCTATTTCTGAGCTATACCTTAAACTCCAAACAGACTGTCATTATGTGACGAGAGAAATCTTTCGAGCCTGCGTTGGCGTCCGATTTTTTCAGCCAGACTTATGACAGCACACCAAATATAACTGAAGACTTTAGGTGACCTGTCACTTTTGGTAACGGTATTTCTCGACAACTGCTTACATCCTTTAAAGGCTTGATCGTATCGAAGGTACTAGCGTCGTTCAATTGAGCATATAACGGCTTGCCACACGGTTGCTCCTCATTTGCTAGTCGGAAAAATGTTCACTATCAACACAGGGTAAACTAGAAACTTCCCATCTAACCGCGTCGCCTGAGTGTATCTGCTACTCTATGTCACCCGTCTCAGTCGATGACTGACTGGTGACCCGGCCTTTGAAGGTTGATGGCCCGGCCTAAATGCAGAGTTGTCTTTCACCCGTCTGGGCCTTAAGGATTGTATGCGTCTGCTATGCCATGATTCAGCAAATCATGGGTCTCGCAGCCTGGTGTGCTCTGGCACCTGCTTTCCTGCCGGTAGATGCGCTTGCGCTCCCGCTGGGTGCACAGTCATCCTCGCCCTTTTGACCCGTTGCGGTGCTGTTATTGGTTAGAATCCTCGCCAAGTGTTTGTTATAGACCAGGGGCCGTGATGGTACGTCTAGGCGTGGG
>CACRXP010000036.1:1452817-1471714 GCA_902702965.1 Spirometra erinaceieuropaei | reverse complement strand
ACAAATGTCATCCTTAAGTTCTGCGTCTGGGTTCTTGTTTTTCAATGAAATGTTTGCATAGTCGGGGATAATCTTGGGTTTACATATGTTCAGTTTATCGAATAATTATGGGAAGAGGAGGGTGTGTGCTTCTTTAACTGCTGCAATTCCTGCCATTACTCCTACGACTATCCAACCAACCTGCCTATGTTAACTGTCTCTGCGAAAGAGCTGGTGTCCTTGTAGCGAAGTCTCGGTATTCGTGACTTAAGCTTTGCCCCATGTCTCCCTTATGGCAATGACGTCGGGGTTTTATTCTGAAACTGGAATTTTTATTTTGTCAGTTTTCGAAACGAGACTTTGGGCATTAGTATGCAGAAATATACATTTGGTCTGAGTAACTTCGGTATAAAGAAGTCTTCCAATTCGTGGGATTGAGTACAAGGGCCTGCCGGTGCCGAGTGAGACGGACTGGTGTCCATCGCGCTTAGCTATTAGGGTTGTAGTCTTTCTTTAACGAAATGACATTGGGGGCTGTATAATTCCCTCGTTCCGTATTTTGAGACTGTCCTTGCCCAGGCAAGAGCTCCTGGGAAGTTCTGTTTCGAGCCCTTTTCGTTCACCCTTCCCGCTTGTGAAAAACTCCACTGTCGAAAACTTCCGAGTAACCTTTTCGGGGTGCAGGTTTCCTGCCCAGTAGTAGCTGCATTTGTTTTTTTATCGAGAAAACATTTTTCGTACTGTTTGTGTCTTCTATTCCACCCTCACCGAAAGCCTTTAGAATTGCGTCTTTCTGGTCTCTTTTTAGAGGGATTTGAGATATTAGTGATATATTTCCATTTTAACGTGTATTTTGTCCTTTGGAGTGTTAGAGGTAGACTCGGGCATGTCGTTTATGACATTGTCTTTGCTACGATCAAGTCGGAGGCCTTATGTTTTATTCCTTCATGCAGAAACTTAATCACAAATATCTCGGTTATCGCCAGTTTCTGTCTTAAGACTATTTGCCATGGCACGGCTAACGTACGTTTCTGCGCTCACTACGGCTTCTCTGACACGCATAATCATCGGCAGTACGTTTTTGCTTGCAGCATAACTGAAGCCTGCTCCGTCGTCTGAACTTCTTTGTCTTTTCGGGATTTGCTGCGACATTATCTTGTTCTCCGTGACACCGTCAAACACCAGGCACTGATTATCATTCAAAATATATGACTGTTTGACACAACTATGGAAACCGTGTTTGCTTACGTTCGTTCTTCCTTCCATATTTCTGGTTTCAGTCATTTCTCCTATTTGAGTAAAAGGCGAGAGAGGTTTACCAAATTTTCCATCGCCGTCCTCGGGCCCTCTGTCACCTTCCCTTTTGTGAAGTTTTTAGAAGAAGTCTGAGCCATGTCTTACAGGTTTTTCCTTTCGTATTTGATATCACCACTTATTAAACTCATCGCTCGTTTGGTGGAAGGAGATTTGATAGCAGAATATGCAGAACTGCAGTCATTTTTGCTACGACCAGAGTTTGGTTATTTATTTAATTTAGTCTGCCCACGAGCGTTAATATTCCAATTTGTAACTTCGTCGGTTAAGAATGCTGTTACCATCGTTTTCAATAAAAACAACCTCACAGGAAGATAATTTTTAATGTTAAGCTTAAACAAATTTACGTCTTTTATAGAAAAAATTCCTAAGGACTGTTTTCAACTCCCTCTTTGTTTCTGAATGTTCAACCTCCTGTAAAGTGTTCTTTTTATCTAGAAAGATGGAATTCCGTATGCACTATATCAGGAGAGTGCGGTGCGTGTAAAGGAACCTCCCATGCTTGCGCTCTTATTTTTCTGGTGCAACCCTATGTGGAACGCAAGACCCGTCTTTGAACTTTTTTTACGGTTTGCTTGAGAGATTTGTGGTTGAGTGAGAATGACATACTAAATCTGTGTGATAAATCGCTAGTGCTTTGGCTTAAAGCCATTTCAATAGACGCCTTCAGAAGGTCATCATTCAGAGGGGGGATTGCCGTATGTCTTAATCGCAAGTTTAAATCTTGTAAACCAAAACCAAAATAAACGGGCTTAAACTATATTGAGATACACCCCGTCAACCTTTTAAACTGTTTTTTAGCAGTAGTTTTTTTCTCTAAACTTACATACCAAGCAATGACGAATATGTTGTTTCAAAATGTCCATGTCACTGGTGGCGGTTATTACGGCAGACTATAATACGTGAAGACCGACAGAATTAAACAATGCAATATTCATCAGAATCAAGTCACTGTTCAGTGACCGGCTAAAAAGTGACCACTCAGAGTTTAGGCATCAAAGGAGACGTGGCGCACGCGGGCGTTATTTGACTGAAAATTCACATGGCCGAACTAGCTGTGCGGTGATAATGCCACTCGATAACGGAATAATTAGGGTGAAATAAAACAGCCATTAGGAATATAACGGTTGGCTGATTCGTATTTTGTAGTGATGTGAAAACGCAACTTCAATTCGAAAACGCTACAATACACGTATGGATAATTATGTTTGCATTCAGAATAACGTTATCAACAGAGATGAGGAACAGTGGAATACCCACTTTTGCCATCTCCCAGCCATACCGTAACTTAGGTCTTAAGACTTCTGAGGCCCGATTCCACGACCAGTTTTCTGGAAATCCGGTTCACTAGCCACACAAATATGATCGTATGTAATTAACAGTGTCATTATATATTTAATTTTTGTTCGCCACTAACATGTCCAGCTAGAACCATTTGTCTTGCTTGTCCGGATGAGTGCAATCGCATGTCCAACTCAGTTCATTCTGTTTCAGGTAATGTTCCAAATACACATACTATCATCTGTAAAAGACCTAATTTAGGTGAAGTAGTTTGAGTAGACTGCAAGTAACTTTAAGGGAGATCTAGGGTTGTATCCGCATAATCACCTATCAACAAAGATGACTGGTGTCGCTTGGCTCATAACTGCCGATCTCAGTTCCACCAGCACTACTTTTAACTTCCTACCCTCTATTCCACGAAGGCATCCTCCACGTTCTCCCCTACAACCGACCAAAGCGTTGCACACCTCATCAAATGTTAAGCTGAATTGTCGGTATCACCTTCCATTCAAAGGCTCATTTCCTTGATTTATCTCATTCAGTTCTCATACATTGGTTGGTTCTCTATGCGTTAAACTTGTCTAAGTTATTCATGCATCTTTCGTATCATCCTAAACCTCTTCCTGCCTCTTGCGTGCGGATGCCTGCAATGAGATGTCTGGCAACACAGTCCGACCTATTATACGCCAACAGCTGTCCGTCTAACTACACCCTGTATGTGAATTTCTCAAAATCCTCGGTCGGTAGACCTCAACGACCTCGTCGCTAACGACCCTTGAACTGTACAGATTTGAGCGCTGGTCCGGTGTGGATATGTTGTGAACGAGCGTCGGCGAAAATAACCGCTGTTCCGTCCTTACATCCCCGCCAAATCCCTTCCCGGCGTTATCACAGTTACCCTTCCGGGTTTCCCGCTTCACGTCGGCACTTTCCACGGCCACCGTGCAATTGCCGGCAGCGTTGTATTCCCCATCAATTGTCTACCTGATAAGTCAGAATCACCTCCTAATCCAGCCGAATCATTACTTCTGCTGTAAATCCCATCACCCTTGGTATCCTTAAATATTTTCCGCTGTGTTACTTCCACGTTTCTTAATATGTTTATTTCGTCCAATTTGACTTTCCTTCTCCAAATTTAAAGTAGTTGATGACCCGTTTTACAAATCTCTTCAGATCATTAGTAGCCAAGAGTTATATCTAGTGCTCCACGTTACCTCGTGTGTGCCACCCTCAACGTCTTCAGCTGTCGTAGAGGCCGAGGATGTCAAGGGTAACACACAGCCACGTAACGGAATACCGGAAAGAGATCCTGGCTTGCGTTTATCTGAATACGATTGTTAGTAGTTCATGACACTCATCCGTACATAAAGGAAGAAGGTAAGACCAGTGGACGGGAAGATATAATTAACAGAAAATGGAATTGGAAAGGTGTATAACGATAGTTAAAGGTACGAACGGGACGAGTTATAACAGTTGAGTGACCTGCCTGGGTGGAGAGGCGACACCAACATGCCAACTGGAAAACCGGTGGGGAAAGCAGCGCTGTGGGCAATTGCAGGAAGAGTCCTAGGGAGGTGCCGACGTGTAGAGGAGGAGAACGGTGCGAACGTCACGATATGCTACGGGGAAGGGGTCGGTAAAAGTGAGAAGGAAGGAACACCGGTAATCTTCACCAGCACGCGGTTACGCGATCTCCATCCCAGGTCCGCGCGCCAAAAACTGTCACAGCAAACAAACAACCCTGCTCAGATCAGGGAACGTTATATTGTAACGCCCCTGGACGTGAACAGAATTGTTTGAATGTGTGACACTTTTCCGCGCGAGAACCTACGGTGTAGATGGCGTAACCGCGTGTCGGTGAAGATAGCCGGTGTCGCTTCTCTCTCTTTCGCCGATCCCCTTTTCCCAACCGTATCGTAATACTCGCATCTCTCTCCGTCTCGCTACATCGGCACCTCCTCGGTCCTTCCCTGCAGTTGCCCACAGCGCTGCATTCCCCGCCGGTTAATGAGCTGGCATGTCGGTATCGCCTCCACACCCCGACAGGTTATTTTATGGCTGTAGCTCATTCCACCTGTACGAGTAACTATTATTTTTATACGTATCTCCCATGGCCGTCTTGTTATACTATACTGTATAACGCTCCCGACGTACCATCTTCTGCTGAGTTTGAATGAGTATTCAGAGATGCTAACAGCTCTGTTCAGATCTACCTCCGCCAGGATCTCTTCTCGGCGTTTCCTTACTGTGTTGTGTGCTACCTTTGACGTCCTCGGCCGCTACAACACCGCCACACAGCCGCTATAGCTTCACCATCAATATTTGCGTCCATTTAGCCAATCAAAAAATTGGGGGATTTGAGGGAATTCAAAAACGGTGTAAGAGTCATCGGCCAATGTTCTTCTAATACAATTTAAGAAACAGTCCTTATAGTCTTATGTATCACACTCTTTTAAAATGAAATCTCCAATCTCTGCAATGCAAGCACATTTGCATTTATTTTCTGCTAATTTGCCGTCCTACCGTTCTCAGCGTCGGATACATTTGTGCACGCATGTTTATTAATAAATACGTGTATCAGGTTTCAGTCAGTTCAGGGATCGTTCTGTCGCTGTTGCTCTTCTCCTGTTTGTGGTCGAGAACCACTCACTCTGAGGAATGTGCGTTTGGCAAAACTGGCTGGCAAAGACAATTAGTAGAGAGTGCTATATAGCACTCTCTACATATGTAGAAGTCATGACTGGGTACCCACGTCCATGTGGACGTCCCTAGTATCAATTCTATATCGAAGTGATAGCGACTCGCTTTTGAAAAGTCGCGATGGGTTTAACCGATTTATGGCGGAATTCTTTAAAAAGGTCGCTATCGCGGCGACCGTGAAAAGTCGCGATACCACGCTGTGCGACGGCTGCACTGGATATGCTTCTTTTTGCCCGCGTGAACGTTGACGCAGTTGACTGTGTGACATAGTTTAGACGGATTCACTGTTCTTGAACTAGTTTTATCTTATGTACATATAACCGGTCTACAGAAAGCGTACCCCTTTCCGGCGTCTTCCCTTTCCGGCAATATCTACCTACGGGAGAAGATGTCATTGACAAAGGGTTACACCACTCTTTCTAAAATAGGCCATATTGCGGCCCTCGGTTTTATATAAACTAGAGACCGCCAACAGCCAGATTTTCAAATACCTTATCAGCTGCGAGTACAGTATTCTTACGTACTATTCTACGAGTTTGTTTTACCAAGCCTACTCCCCGCTATCCATGTGAGTTACCTGCAAGCTATACGAAGCTCCCAAAAGCGTCCTTGGATCAGCCGGCAGTTCAGGCAAGTGAGTGTCCACTATGTTGTGTCTCAGAGGCCACTCTCGTAACTTTTGATCAGCTCAATCACCCGCTTGAATTTAGCGGCCGCCTCCGCTTGCTATCCCTTCTGTGCTTTCTGGACGAACGAATCCCGCTGCATTGGTCGTAAACAATTTGTACTCTTCAAATTCACGAGACTCCCATGACGAATTGTATCTAACTAAAGCATTCTCTGAAGCGTGTTGCAATCGGTGCCTTTCCTAAAAAAATTACTCAAGTTCACGACGTGCCTCGTCCGCATATCTCCTTATATGGCGTCCACGTGTGCTCTCGGACTTCTGCGTAAACATTGTTGACAATAATGCAACAGGAGTTAACGGATATTAATCAAAAACAGCAGTGTAAGTCAAGTGCAATAACTTCACGCGTGACACCGTCGACACTAGATAATGACACCTACGCGAGCGCGCAGACGAAGCTCAACTAAATAACGGCGACCAGTGAACACTCTGATTACATAAGCGAGGAAACTAATGACGCGTCAGGGATTGCCATCCCGAAAATTCTCCATTTCAATACATTGCCTTGATATCGAATGCTACCAGGGTTGTAGAGGGGGACTCTTGACCAGGTTACGGAACATGCTCCTCGCGATGTGCCTTGGGACTCAAACTAGAACTCTCGCAGGCAGTCCCACAGAGACTTGTAGTACAGGCAGGTAAGATGGTGCTGACAAAGACTAGGGAGGCTTGTTAATCGTCATCAGCTAGCCATGCCCAATCCCAGGCGTGGAGCGCCGGATACTTGAACCTGGGATATTCTATCACTGAGTCTAACGTTCTTCCATTAGGCTACAGACCCGTTGTCCTGTCGGTTGTGATCAGAAATACTGAGTAAAGTAGAGCAGTGCTCACCAATCGGTTACGGAAAGTGCCAAGTTCTGAAACTATCCTTGATTATGGAAACAACCACCCTTCAGCTCACAAAGGAAGCTACGTCTGAACTGTATTCCACTGGGCCTACCGTTATTGCAACCGCGACGATCTCAAGCAGGAGCTTGCTTACCTGCACAGGTTGTTGCGATCAAACGGATATCCGATTAATTTTGTAAATAAATGTCTCAGGAACCAGGCAAAACCACAAGGCCCACCCCCAACGGAGGAATTTTGGCAAGAAAATTCTTCTCCCTGCCTTATGTTCGAGGAACTTCTGAAGTAGTCGCCGGCATTTATATTGCTTCTGCATTTATGTCTCACGCAAACCAACATCCCCACTACGCGCAGCACTATCTCGAATCAAGGATCCCACCCACAAGCAGCAACAAACAAATGTAATTTATCGCATCCCATGCGCAAATTGCTCCCGCGTGTTCGTTGGTCATACAGGTCGACGCCCGGGGCACCCCTATTAATCAACAAGAATTAAAAATAATCGAAGTTAGTCGAAAATTTGCCAAATAAAGTTCTCTATTTTTTCCCAAAGAACGTGTTTGCCTTCAAAGTTTATTTCTTAGGATGCCTGTCTTCCAATGCATACAAAGATATGGTATGTATTGGGAGACGCAGAACGATATATAGCGATATAGCGAGAACCAGTGTCCATCACATGTCAAGAAGCACGATTTCCTTATGCCACCTCAGGTCACATCCTGGCTGTGCTCTCTCGCAAATGCTTTGCGTGTTAGACTTGGTTCCTTAGCTCGCGCTAGCAGAGGACCCTTATTTTGCAATAGGTCGTCTTTTGCTTACTGGGGATCCCGTCTACGTTAAGGAACCCGCAATGATAGCTAACCCTTTTGCAAAAGTGCTGTGTATGGTGTCACAGATTTATGCCAATGCAGCAGGAGTGGGCCTAGAAATTATTCCATCAAGATAAAAATGACTCCTTAGGAACCTTAAAAATTGACGTCAGGTCAGTCTTAACGTCAAGCTGTGAGTACACAATTTTCCCAGAAAGACGATACTCCCCTAACGACAGGTGCCATGTTCCGTATGCTCGGAAGGCATTCATTGCTTACAAGTCTTAGCTAAAAAGACTGAAAATCAATTCTACAAAACGATCTTTAACCAAACATTCGGCACAATCCGTCAACTGCGTTCAGTTTACTCACTGACTTTGGCAACCCTTTTATTAGTCGCCCCTCCCTAAGGCCTGAGTCTTTTGGGCATTGGTTGCTCGAAGCAGGCTCTACCTGGCAACGGAGTCGAGGTACCAAACTGAAGACATAGCGAAAACCGGCCTTGTATTTTTCGGCTCACTGGAATCCAGTGCTAGTTGCATCATACCTGGTCCGGAATCTGCTGTTGACCGTCAGCGACAGGAGAAGATCATTCTTTATGCTGTGGCCCTGCAACACGGACCGATGACTGCTGTCAAAAGTACAAGTTATTGAGTTCCATTGGAGTTGGAGCAACCGGAAGCTTTTTAATGAGATCAGGACGTTAATACAAATGGCCGTTGCACTGTTAAGTTGTGGAGCACTCTTGCTCACCATTCCGTCTTGGTGAACTACCTTATATCTCCATCCATGTGTGATCTTTGAAAAGTCCTCGACTAACACTGTCATAGCAGACCACCAGGTCATGCAAAAACCCACACAAATATAGTGCCCTTCTCTCCTCACATCAGCAATCGAAATTTGTATTTAGGTTGCCTCTATTAACGCGGCTTTAGCTGAACAAACATTACTATGCTTTGCATTATTAGGCTTTTAGGAGAAACGCGGCCGTCAGAATGTTTCTTCCCATATCTGAATATCTCAGAAAATACAACATTCATCCCGAGTTTCAGGCCAACACGGAAAAAATATTCAATTACTTTAAGGACGAGAGAATGCATAATGACAATGTAAACCTGCCGCAAGCCAGGCCAAAAAAAGACGAATCGACAGAGAAAACTATTTTGCCTCCCGAAAACTGTGTCTGGTATGCATCCGCTTCCGCTTACACACTCTGTTAGCACATATCAACTGTTGTACGAACTGCCAGCCTTTGTCAAACGCTATATGCGCCTGTTAGCGGTATTCTCAGGCAAGAAGTCCATGGTTTCCTCTGGAGATTCCCCATCTACTTCGCAGCAAGAAGAAAAGCGTTTTAAGGAATTTCGGGCATGGGCTTTCTCCTGTATAATAGCAATTCATTGAGTATAGGCACTTCATGCCCAGGTTCAGAAGATGCAACTCGACACAGCGGCTATTCTACAGAATCTTCTCCCATGTGGTCATCGTGTACTCCCAATTAATATTGAGGAGAGCCTTTTTGAAGGCTTACTAAAAAGCCAATTGACCTGGCTAAAGTCCCATGCGCACATGTACAAAATGCTGAAAGAACTTCACACGCCTGCTGATGAATGCGAGGGCTTAGGCCTGGAACACATCAAAAGTTTCACAAGTGCGGTATGTGCCACTTTTTTCCCATTGTTGTCTTTAGTGTCACCATCTCGAAATACCACTGCGGAATACTTCAAGGGAATTCATTTCCAGAATGTCTTTCGAAGACTGTCTGGTTAGTGGACGTAGTCTTTTTCCGTGTCTAATGAACGGCTGTTATTTTGTTCTCCATTTACACTAACCCAAAGCGGAGGTGTTAAAGGTGGCTTGTTTGGGAACGTTTGCATTTCAGGAGGACATCGAACTAATTGAAGGTAAAGCGGGAAATCACAGCGCCGTCTTTATCTCATCCACGGCGGTCCTCGCAAGCCTTCTGCCGTTTTTATTCTCCGGATCGCGCTGCTTCTTTCCTGTTACCGTGAATAGCGTCGGTCAGTTTACCTCTGCTTCCTTTCAGATCTTATCCGTTCCTTGAATTTTTAAAGAAATTTTGCCATACTGCTAACAACGAGTTTTGAATTCGAAACAAAGAGGGCGGTACCGTATAAGCGAAACCTGAACCCTAGTTCTGCCTTCATTTATTAGCAGCCACCAATGAAGGAATTTCCACCCTGGGGAAAAGTTTAGTCGTAACATGACTTACTCCCACCGTGTAATCCCATTACATTTCAATTATGACGGTATTATTGTTAGGAATACAGTTAACGTCTAACATTTGACCTCAGAAGCAGTATTGTTTGATATCTGTGGGGCAGCCGTTATTGCAGTATGATTTCGTTAGGGTGTTCGGGCAAAGCATGTTGCATCCAGCCGTTGCCCTCAAGGGCACGGTTAATTTGCTCTAAGACTCCAAGCGCTGTCCCGCGTCCTTTGTTACTGAGATGCGAATAAGGGACCCTTGAGTGATTTAGGTCTTCCGAAAGTTACACCACATACATCTGTCTGCATGAAACCATAAGCTAAGATCTCGTACAGCTATCGGCGAGTACTAGCATCGCGGCTATTTTAATTTTGCGTCTAACGCATTGTGACTGTATTCCACCGCCTCTACCTCTTGTCATTTAAAGCATTTCTTCTTAGTGAACGAGGAAGGAAGACGAATCACACTGCATCCCGTTTTGTGGGGAGAGCCACATTGCAGCCGCCTCAGAGCTAAACAATGTTACACCAGTATTTACCGGAAAGCGTTTCTCCGCCAACGTCAAGCACAGTCTTCAGGGCCACGTGAAGCCAGTCCGCAACCGAATGCTTCAAACTCAGAAAATCAAATACTGTCGGGAGGAGCGAACGACATCGAACGCTATCCACCTGCATCCCCCACGGTGTGTACATGCGTCTACCCATAAACCGTTTATTCGCTAGATGTCTTTCAGGCAGTTACTGCGCCCCTATATACTAGGTACAATGGCCGTCATTCACTCTTCTACTCTTTTGCGCCTAAAGTTCTCTTTAACAAACCTGCTCGAGGTTACCGGAGCTGCGCGGTTGGAAATAATTTAACGACGTATTTATCAAAGATTCACCTTTTCAACTGTCCAAAAAGAAATTCCATTTACACCCTATAGAAGTCAGTTCCGCAGAAAGGACCTCTATGCACTCCTTACTCACCCCTACCAGTGCGTACTGATGCTGACACTTCCCTCGACGAAACAGAAGAAGATACCCTGGTCAGCAACCTCCAAATCGACGAAGACGTCTCAGGCACCAATGATCAACCATTGTAAGTTATTGTTGGCTTAGTGTGTTCAAATAGCAACCGTACTGAGGTTAAATTTAATAAATCTACTTTTAGACTAAATTACTATCCTTCCATGGTCAAAGCTGTTTTTGTAATTTCCATTTATTCCCTATACCTAGTTCTGATAGTTTATAGAGTTCGCATACTTACTTGTATGTACTGTAATTTCCGAGGCAAGCACATTTCGAGAAGCACATTTCAGAGCAACCGATTCTAGCCCATTGGCTTCAGTTCCTTACTCACAGTTGGCACGCCTTTGATCATGCTGATCTAGCCGACTTCGATGATGTCGCAGATTGCACCTTTCCACTCGTGACCATCTGCGGCGGGGGATCTGGAGAGCTCGACTTTCTATCTTCTTCATCAACGAGGACGGAATGTCGGAAGTCTAGTGACCACCTCTATGCCTTTGCCGACTGTGTCCAACAGAGTTCTAAGCTGACTGTGTTGAGTTATGGTAAGTTTGCGACATAATCGTCTCACAGAAGGCACTTTGGTCACAGATGAGAGGAAATCGTTTGTTTGTTCAGATAAGGACACAATTTAATTATTTACCATACAATACAGGTACTAGCTAAAAGCCCACACACACACGTGTTTCGCCGATCTTATGTCACTGCGTAATTCAACTGCGAGGAGTTCGGCTCATCAGTGGTTTCCCCACCCATTCCCCTCTGTTTTCTAGTATATGAACACCAGTTTCACCTTGTCTTGTTTAATTTCCGAGGAGATTAGACAAGACACAATGTGTCTTATAGGCGTGGGCGCTTTTGGCACGGCGCGTAGATCTCGAACCGAGATAAAAAACACCGGGCTGACTAGAATTTGAATACCAGATCGGCAGATGTTTTTGCGATGTTAGAAACGCGACAAGAACCAGATTCTAGTCTGCTAAGTCAAGTGCCAGTAGTGGTGAAAATACGATTCCCAAGCGGCATTTCAAAAGGCGACGAGGTGTTCACTGGGAGAGGTATATTTGGACTCTGACTTTCTGACTAGTGATTTGGTCTACCCATCTTCAGAGACTTGGGAGTCTGGCGCACTGTTCTCATTATATGGCGCATTTTGCTTTGTACGTAGGCCGCCAGTGCCGACCGTGGGACTGCGCCTGATCCCCGTTGCACCGTTGGCTATTTCTCCCTTCCTGCTCTCGTTAACCGCCACGATGATTAGCGGTCACGACTGTTGCACGCCGTCGCCGTCGCCGTCTCCTGTCAAGAGGGGATGGTAAAACCAGATAGGGGGAAGGCAAATTTATGTGGCGGTTGACTAGGCGGTTGGTGGACATCCAGATCACCTGCACCTGCTCTGATGTGTGATCATCGTCTAGACCCACGCCCCCAACGACGTGAAAGTTGAATATGCGTCCCATCTAACCAAAATAAGTACGTAGTGCTGAGAACTCCAGGACACTTATTGCACGCCACCGTGATGAGGCGACTGCCGCCGCACTAGAGAACACCTTGGTATCCTTAGGGCGAGAGAAGCATGCAAACAGGGATTCAAACTTAGAGCACTGCAAGCCGCGGAAGCCATGGAGACGAAGCAAACCTTATTACGCAGCCTCTCATCAAAACGCCGTACTGAGGCTCAAACTAGAGTTCTGCAGTGTGGTCCCGGTTTTAACGCAACCGATGCTAATTCGGTCATTTTCCTTGTTTTCTTCGAGTCGGCACTGCGCCAAACCGGTGTCAAATATAAACCAAAGGACCCTACTTTGATACCGAGTCACCTAACTGCTCATGACACATAAAAAAAACTCAGTCACTGCTGGGGAACGAACAAAAAACGTTAAGAGACCTAAACACCGATACCGAAACAGTCATTCTGCCTGCTGGCAAAGACCGGTCAACCGTTTTTCTCGACGAAGTCACTACTGGCGAAGGTAAACAAAACACTGTCCTTTCTGAAGAAGGATAAGGTCGCCGCCGCCGCCGCCGCCGCCGCCGCCATCATCATCATCATCATCATCATCATCATCATCATCATCATCATCATCATCATCATCATCATCATCATCATCATCATCATCATCATCATCATCATCATCATCATCATCATCATCATCATCATCATCATCACCACCACCATCATCAACATCATCACCACCACCATCATCATCATCATCATCATCACCACCACCACCACCACCACCATCATCATCATCATCATCATCATCATCCAGTGATGGTATAGGGCAAAACCCACAGAAACAGCTATGGCGCGATTCTACAGTCTTCCAAAAGTACACAAACCAGAGTTCCTCCTCCGGCCAGCCGTCTCACTCCGATGCACGCCCTCAAATGGTCTCGCAAACCGGTTAGTCCAGGAGCTGCAGTTCCTAACCACCAACTCACAAACAACGGTGCGGTCAGCAGAACGGTCTTTCAATAAAATAAAAACAGTCACAATCGGGCCAAGTGAGAAGATCTCATTTGATATCACTTCACCCTTAGCATCCATATCGTAGACCCTCGCGGTTGAAACAGTCAGCAGTAAGTTACGTCAAGTGTACGATGAGAATGATGAGCAGCCCACAGCTCAGGATCTCAACAGAGCCCAGGAGACACTGCTTCAAGACATTATTTACCTACGGGGGGATTACATATGAGCAAATTAGGGGTGCCCTGATGGGTTCACCAATACTCGGGCTTATTGCTATGACGATTCTTCAAAGACTCCAGAGGCGGCTTTTCGAGGTGTGCAAAACCCAGTTTTCGGCCCACTTTTTTGACGACGAGTTCGTCATCATGAATTACCACAAAGAACAACTGAACTCCATCATCCCTGATCTACAGTTCACAATGAAAGAGGAAGTGGTGGACAGACCTCCGGTCCTGGATGATCTCTTCCGTCGCCAACCGAACGGCAAGCTGGTAACGACGGTCTACAGAGAACTGGTAAACACGCTGAAAAGGCTCAATTTCAACAGCAGCCACCCGCTGCAAAACAGACAAAGCTGCGTACGCACATTATACCGACAAGTGAAACCAATTTCAGCACACCAGCCATCACACAGGACGAGTTGCATCTTCGAGAACTCTTTAAAATCAATGGCTATCCGCGAGCATTCGTTGAAAAGACTCGAATGCTAGTAAAAAAGTAGGACGAAAAATGTAGTCCGCCGAAATCATGACCGTGTATTCGTTACGTACGGGGGCTCTCCGAAGCCATTGCTGGATTCCTTATGCTACTCGGAATAGGCGATACCAATCCGCCGACAAGTTATGCGGCCAACAGATCCTATCTGCAAACAGGATAAGTCTCTCGTTGTCTGCTCGTTTTTAGTGCCACTGTAGGCTGTGCAGTTACGTTGGAGAAACAGGTAAACGGCCGCGAAAACGAATTCATGAGCATTAGTTTGCCGCGCGAAGGCTAGACTCAAAGTCGGAGGTGGCAACTCATGCCGCGCATATGGGACGCATATTCAACTTTCACGTCGTTGGGGGCGTGGGTCTAGACGATGATCACACATCAGAGCAGGTGCAGGTGGTCTGGATGTCCACCAACCGCCTAGTCAACCGCCACATAAATTTGCCTTCCCCCTATCTGGTTTTACCATCCCCTCTTGACAGGAGACGGCGACGGCGACGGCGTGCAACAGTCATGACCGCTAATCATCGTGGCGGTTAACGAGAGCAGGAAGGGAGAAATAGCCAACGGTGCAACGGGGATCAGGCTCAGTCCCACGGTCGGCACTGGCGGCCTACGTACAAAGCAAAATGCGCCATATAATGAGAACAGTGCGCCAGACTCCCAAGTCTCTGAAGATGGGTAGACCAAATCACTAGTCAGAAAGTCAGAGTCCAAATAAACCTTTTCTCCTTTTGAAAGTTCAGTGCCTTGTCGCATTGTCTCAGCATTAACCAAGCTTGAGTCGATTAATAAGGTGATCTTTTGGAATTGGCCGGCCAAGTACGGATATTCCAGACTTCCGGGAAACAATAAGCCGATCACGCCCAAGCCGATTTTTGATTATTTTTTACAGCATCACATATAAGGTTTCTTGATCGCGCTTGTCAGCAACTGACATAGATGTGTAGACGGAGGCGGCAGACATGTTGCCCCGGCTTTCTTTCACTTGTGCGTAAGCTAGGTGGTCATTGACTTGTTTGCAGGCAAGTGATGGATAATTCGCCTCCTCGTAAGAGGACGATCGCAACACCGTGGACTGATCTGATAGAGGGCGAGGCAAGAATTAATCCGCGGGTCTTGATTTCCCGAGAACTCTAGTTAAGGAGGTAGCTACGTAGGGAGGAAGGTGACGGACGTCTTCTTTGTAATGATGAGGACTGCACACCGCCAGACTTTGAAAATCCATGTCTTGAAGCTTTCACAGATCTGACCATCCAATCCCGAGGGTTTTTTCCCCAGTTGAGTGTTCCAGCTAGCATAGTATTGATCAGCATGCCTGAACGAGGGTTACGAGACACGTCGGTTCCCGAAGGTGCTCTAGTCTGAGTCATACGGCACTTGGACCGTCGCGTACGCCAATGCCCGCCGTGTGCCTCACAGCGTGGTGGGCTCAGGAGGGCGTCCTACGCAGCATCTGCCGTACTCTCTCCTCCCATACCCTTCTGAGCCCGATTACAGCACAGACTGGAACTGACTCGGACTCGGCTGACAAAGCCAAACTGCCCGTCTACGCGTGTTGCATTTGCTCTCGTTCCATAGTCTTATGTAAACAAGAGAGCGGCACAGACGTCATCTATGTGTGGGTGCCATAGAGGCCACATTCCGAAGGAGTCATGGGGTCTGATCCTCTGTCCGGGCAGGAGTACCGAGTTATTGCCTCAGTTGACAGCTTTCTAAGCCACGACTTTTAGCGCAACCTAATAGTTTAAAGGCGCGTCAGATTGTTTGCAGTGAGTAATGCGCTGTAGTGCCGTGGGAACGGAGTCCGAGGAGTTAATCTCATTGTCATTTCCCTCTCTCTTATTTACCAGTCCACTGTCCGAGGCGGTTGACCATCTGATGCCGAAACTGGACGCAAGTGGCTGGCTCAGCGTGAAACCTCTCCCTAGGCGTCACACCAACTCCCTCTAAGGAATTTGTTATGGGATGCGCCGTCTGCGCCTTCCGGTTGGCACTTGCCGTGACCTAGTCTGGCCCATGTGTTGATCCAGCACACCTCCCGCGTGACCGGTTGTTAGGGCCAAGTGTGAATCATAAGGATTGAATGGAGCACTTTTGGAGCACGTTTTGGTCTCCAACAGTCGTCTGGGTGGTTTGTTCCAGCGTTTTGGTTCAAGAGCCTTACCGCAATGCTACGGTGTCAAGCGACGACGGTTCCAATGCACTATAACATAATGCATTCATCGAACTTTGCGCTATTTTATGCGAAGGCTGGCGTGTCAGGCCCTCGGCCCTCCGCTCTTTATTTCGTGTTCGACTGGCAAGCTACGCGAAGAAGTCACGGTTTGAACTCGTTCCCTTAGGTCATCTTTTGGTGTCTTTGTCATCAGATTGGTCTATTTCACACTGAATATACATACGTAAGAAGCTGCTTGCAGCCTATTTGAACAAGTGCCGCCAACCTAAGCTTCTTCTAGAGCAAGTACATCCTCCTCGTCTGCTACATTTTCCCCCTGATTTAAATGTGATGCTATGTCAAATCCGGCGCTCCTTCACTCTTACTTGAGGTGACCGTGGAGTTAATGATACATCCGGGTTAAACATACCCCCTTGTATACTTGTCTATCTTGGTGAAATTTAGCTCGTGGCTGAAGACAGTCGAGACCCATGTCACGCTAGCACGGGTTGATCGAACTCTTTGTCTCAATACCGCGATCATTCAAACTGCGGTCGCTCATATTCTTCCACTGAACGACGACGGGTTTGGGGGAGGACAAACAGACAGAGCAATGCTCCCAAAGTCATTCTCATTAGAACTACTGAATGTTGTACAACTATCAGAAAATAAAATATAGTTTATAGGACTAGTAACCATGTGGAAAACCAAGAATATGCCCTTGATTGCTGCCTTATGATGTTGCGTTTTTAGCTTTACCTAGGTTATGAGAGAGAGGGAGGTGGCGAGACGGATTGTGCGTAATAATATTGGGCATGGTGTCCATTATGAAAGGATACATCAGAGTGCTCTCCTCTTGAACGTCTTTTCCTATTCAGACATATCACTTGAGAAGAAACCCTTCAACACTGTCAATATCAGAACCTGTATGACCACAGTTCGGTCTTTGCCAGCGATGAGGTCCACCACTGCCTTAGCCGTACTCTGCGCGCGAATTTGTTCCTTTTGAAGTACAGTCCGCCTGAACGTGCCACACGCACCTACGGCGATACCTACGTACTCTCCCAGATTCAGCGCAACCAGTCAAGCGCCTGCCATGGACCAATTTGGCCTCTGATTTGTTCCAATGCAGCAGCGGCGCAACCCGTATATAACACTTAAAACACAAGCTGTTAAACAGGCCTACCAAAAGCGTAGTTCGTCAGTAAGGCGAAAAATGCATTTAGAAATCGGCATAGCAATATCAAACATTGCTGAAGTACTCCCGTTCGTGTCTTTTGCAAGGAGTTTTAACTATAAGAATGCAAAAGCTATCAATTGCTCGAAATTGGGAGCCGGTGCTGCGTTCTACGGGTTAGGCAGTAGTGCTGGGAAAGATGGTTGACTTAGTTATGCCATTTGACTGCCATACAACAGCGGCGTCTTTGCTTGCTTTCCTCAATACCATCGATATGTGGGTATTATTCAATTCCGCCGGTTGGTAGGGTCCCTTCCTCCGCGCTGGAAGATGTGATCGCTCAGTGCGTCGTGGTGGAAGCGCGACAGACAGCCATTGAAGACATTGAGCCGCCTGCCTCCCCCGACTCCACTCCTGAGGTAATGTCACCCTCATCACCAAAGGACCACTTGGACGCACCAGAGACCCTCCCGGTTTCGCCCCCCGTAGCGGATGGTAAGTATACCGCCCTGCAGGTGAATGCGATACAATCGGGTTTCCTGTTTCCTATAATCAATCTTCTATCACCTCAGCCGAATGATTTTGTATCCCACAGTAGCCTTTCTTTAAATAACAAGAAAATAAAAGCAGCTCTATATGCAGCAGATATGCTATCTCATGAAATGTTAATCGAAATCTTGGAATATTATTTTGGTTCGAAAAGATTGCTTAAGTAACATTGTAGTGTTAATACTCATGCAGCTTGATCTCAAGATATTTCAGTCCCACCAGGATGCGGGGTTTTTGAATGTGCTTCTTTTTGGTCGTCGGCGAAAGCTGCAGTCTGTAAAAAGTGACCAAATATTTGGTATTGATTTTTCCCGTCGATTTTCGATGACCTTATAAAATCAACTATATTTTATGGAAAAAGTGAGAAAAAATATTCTTTCTCTTATACTGACTTGGTAACGAGTTACGTCTTCCTTAATTTTATAATTGAAGAAAGAGCATCTTTTTGTTTTAAAAAGTTTCTCGTTATGGGATTTCTTAAGACCCTAAAGTGTTCATTCACACAGCATCGTATAGTAGATGCGCAATCCCATAAAATTTTAGCCGAAATTTGAATTGTGTCTTTGATTAGAAAAGATTTCTTAAACAGGGTCGTAAGACTAACTTTCACACTGCATATTCACTAGATATTTCAGTGACGTCAGGTTGCCGGCTTTCAAACCCGTTTCTCTTCGGCCGCTTGGAAAAACCGCACTACAGAAAATGGAAGCTTAAGTAGTGTGAATTTGTCCTGTTAATTTTTGACGTCATTATTTATTCAAGTATATTTTATGGAAAACATGCGCGAAAATATTCTTTCTTGTACTTGTTTCGTAGAAAATTAGGTGTTCCACTTTTTTATCGAAAGAAATCGTGGCGTTCGTTTTTAAAAAAGTTCGTTATTTTGAGACTTTTTGGACCGTGAAATGTACACCCATAAAGCCTCGTATGCCCCCATTTATTAATTATACTTGCAAGGTTACAACACGGTCC
>CACRXP010000036.1:1428730-1442683 GCA_902702965.1 Spirometra erinaceieuropaei | reverse complement strand
CTGTTCTCATTATATGGCGCATTTTGTTTTGTACGTAGGCCGCCAGTGCCGACCGTAGAACTGCGCCTGATCCCCGTTGCAGCGTTGGCTATTTTTCCCTCCCCGCTCTCGTTAACCGCCACGATGATTAGCGGTCACGACTGTTGCACGCCGTCGCCGTCGCCGTCTCCTGTCAAGAGGGGATGGTAAAACCAGATAGGGGGAAGGCAAATTTATGTAGCGGTTGACTAGGCGGTTGGTGGACATCCAGACCACCTGCATCTGCTCTGATGTGTGATCATCGTCTAGACCCACAGCCCCAACGACGTGAAAGTTGAATATGCGTCCCATCTAACAAAAATAAGTACGCAGTGCTGAGAACTCCAGGGCACTTATTGCACGCCACCGTGATGAGGTGACTGCCACCGCACTAGAGAACACCTTGGTATCCTTAGGACGAGAGAAGCATGCGAACAGGGATTCAGACTTAGAGCACTACAAGCCGCCGAAGCCCTGGAGACCAAGCAAACCTTATTACGCAGCCTCTCATCGAAACGCCGTACTGAGGCTCAAACCAGAGTTCTGCAGTGTGGTCCCGGTTTTAACGCAACCGATGCTAATTCGGTCATTTTCCTTGCTTTCTTCGAGTCGGCGCTGCGCCAAACCGGTGTCAAAGATAAAACAAAGGACCCTACTTTGATATCGAGTCACCTAACTGCTCATGACACACCAAAAAAACTCAGTCACTGCTGGGAGAGGAAGAAAAGGCGCTAAGAGAGTTAAACACCGACACCGAAACAGTCATTCTGCCTGCTGGCAAAGACCGGTCAACCGTTTTTCTCGACGAAGTCACCACTGGCGAAGGTAAACAAAACACTGTCCTTTCCGAAGAAGGATAAGGTCGCCATCATCATCATCATCATCATCATCATCATCATCATCATCATCATCATCATCATCATCATCATCATCATCATCATCATCATCATCATCATCATCATCATCATCATCATCATCATCATCATCATCATCATCCAGTGATGGCATAGGGCAAAACCCACAGAAGCAGCTACGGCGCGATTCTACAGTCTTCCAAAAGTACATAAACCAGAGTTCCTCCTCCGGCCAGCCGTCTCACTCCGATGCACGCCCTCAAACGGTCTCGCAAACCGGTTAGTCCAGAAGCTGCAGTTTCTAACCACGAACTCACAAACAACGGTGCGGTCAGCAGAACGGTCTTTCAATAAAATAAAAACAGTCACAATCGGGCCAAGTGAGAAGATGTCATTTGATATCACTTCACCCTTAGCATCCATATCGTAGACCCTCGCGGTTGAAAAAGTCAGCAGTAAGTTACGTCAAGTGTACGATAAGAATGATGAGCAGCACACAGCTCAGGATCTCAACAGAGACCAGGAGACACTGCTTCAAGACATTTACCTTAATGCAGTTCCTCGAGCAGCACCACCTCTCTGATGCACAACACGGCTTTCGAAGTGGTAGGTCCTGCCTCACGAATCTGCTCTTTACGCTCGAACGCTGGACCAAAGCACGCGATGAAGGTAGTGTGGTGCACGCCATCTACATCGTCTTCAAAAAGGCCTTCGACAGCGTTCCCCACCAACGTCCCTTGCACAAACTGCGCAAAGCTGGAATTCGTGGACGCCTTCTTGTATGGATCCAGAGCTTTTTGGCTGGACGGTCCCAAAGAGTGCAGGTCGGGCGTCAACAGTCCTCAGAGGTAAGCGTGGTGAGTGGCGTCCCACAGGGCTCAGTCCCAGGTCCCACGTTATTCCTCATTTTCATAAATGACTGCGTCAAGGACTTAGACTGTGATACCATCCTGTTTGCCGACGACATTAAATTGTGGAAAGTTATTCACAATGCGGCAGACGCAGACTACCTGCAAGCAAACCTGAACAGGCTTGAAGACTGGTCGAAGCGCTGGCTTATGCCCTTCAATATAAGCAAGTGCAACTTTCTTCGACTAGGCAGCTTCAGAGCCTCCAGCCCCAGGACTTACTTCCTAGAGGGCACACCCCTGCAACAGGTTGACAGAAGGACTTGGGTGTATGGATTACATCTTCACTCAAACCAACACTGCACTGCGCGAAGGCGGCTAAATCGGCTATGGCTACACTGCAACTCATTAAGCGAGCATTTATGGAATTTGATCCAGACAGCTTTTCAAAAATATTTGGCACCTACGTGAGGCCTCATCTAGAATACGCCATACAGGCGTGGAGACCTTGGACTGCCAAGGACTATACCGTTTTGGAGAAGGTCCAGAGACGGGCGACCAAAATGACACAAGGTCTGGGAGCGCTGTCTTACGAATCTCGACTGTCAACTTTCAACCTGTTTCCACTTTCTTATAGGCAATTACGTGGTGACCTTATACTTGCATTTCGCATTATCAACGGCCTAGACTGTTGTTCAGATCCCACCGATTATTTCACACAAGCTAACACGCCCAATTTGCGCGGTCATCCCCTAAAACTACGCGCCGGGAAAGCAAGGATCAATGGAAGAAAGTTCTTTTTCAGTCACAGAGTGGTTGCACACACCCACAGTGGTCACACAGTGGTTGCCCACCGATGTTGCAACCTCCTCCTGTGTGAAGTCCTTTAAGTTTAGACTTGACGCGCATCAAGCCTCCCAGTTACCAGCCTTACATCCACTCACATAACCTGGCACCAACTTAAACTTGTTTATACTACTAGTAACTAGTTAGTAACCGTTATTTATTACTCTTTTCGTACTAGCTGTCAACGATCATGTACAAAACCCCTTTTTTCGCCTTCCAACTATCAATTTTTTTCTCCGACGACTTGTAACCAATAGGGAGTTCAAAGGCGCTCGCCTGTATTTCCCCTAGTAAACTGAAACTGAAACCTACGCGGGGATTACATACGAGCAAATTAGGGGTGCCCTGATGGGTTCACCAATACTCGGGTTTATTGCTATGACGATTCTTCAAAGACTCGAGAGACGACTTTTCGAGGTATGCAAAACCGAGCTTGTGGCCCACTTTGTTGACGACGAGTTCGTCATCATGAATTTCCACAAAGAACAACTGAACTCCATCATCCCTGATCCACAGTTCACGATGAAAGAGGAAGTGGTGGACAGACCTCCGGTCCTGGATGATCTCTTCCGTCGCCAACCGAACGGCAAGCTGGTAACGACGGTCTACAGAGAACTGGCGAACACGCTGAAAAGGCTCAATTACAACAGCAGCCCCCCGTTGCAAAACAAACAAGGCTGCGCACGCACATTATACCGACAAGTGAAACCAATTTCAGCACACCAGCCATCACACAGGACGAGTTGCATCTTCGAGAACTCTTCAAAATCAATGGCTATCCACGAGCTGTCGTTGAGAGAACTCGAATGCTAGTAAAAATGTGGAACGAAAAATGTAGTCAGCCGAAATCATGGCCGTGCACTCGTTACATACGGGGGGTCTCCGAAGCCATTGCTAGATTCCTTAGGCTACTCGGAATAGGAGATACCCACAGGTCTGACTTAGCAATCCGCCGACAAGTTATGCGGCCAACAGATCCTATCCCCAAACAGGATAGGTCTCTCGTTGTCTGCCCGTTTTCAGTGCAACTGTAGGCTGTGCGGTTACTTTGGAGAAACAGGTAAACGGCCGCAAAAACGAATTCATGAGCACCAGTTTGCCGCGCGAAGGCTAAACTCAAAGTCGGAGGTGGCAACTCATGCCGCGCATATGGGACACATATTTAACTTTCACGCCGTTGGGGCTGTGGGTCTAGACGATGATCACACATCAGAGCAGATGCAGGTGGTCTGGATGTCCACCAACCGCCTAGTCAACCGCTACATAAATTTGCCTTCCCCCTATCTGGTTTTACCATCCCCTCTTGACAGGAGACGGCGACGGCGACGGCGTGCGACAGTCGTGACCGCTAATCATCGTGGCGGTTAACGAGAGCGGGGAGGGAAAAATAGCCAACGCTGCAACGGGGATCAGGCGCAGTTCTACGGTCGGCACTGGCGGCCTACGTACAAAGCAAAATGCGCCATATAATGAGAACAGTGCGCACGACTCTCAAGTCTCTGAAGATGGGTAGATAGACCAAATCACTAGTCAGAAAGTCAGAGTCCAAATAAACCTTTTCTCCTTTTGAAAGTTCAGTGCCTTGTCGCATTTTCTCAGCATTAACCAAGCTTGACTCGATGAATAAGGTGATCTTTTGGAGTTGGCCGTCCAAGTCCGGATATTCCAGACTTCCGGGAAACAATAAGCCGATCACGCCCAAGCCGATTTTTGATTATTTTATACAGCATCACATATAAGGTCTCTTGATCGCGCTTGTCAGCAGCTGGCATAGATGTGTAGACGGAGGCGGCAGACATGTTGCCCCGGTCCCCTTTCACTTGTGCGTAAGGTAGGTGATCATTGACTTGTTTGCACGCAAGTGGTGGATAATTCGCCTCCCCGTAAGAGGGCGATCGCAACACCGTGGACTGGTCTGATAGAGGGCTAAGCAAGAATTGATCCGCGGATCTTGATTTCCCGAGAACTCTAGTTAAGGAGGTAGGTAGGTAGGTAGGGAGGCAGGTGACGGACGTCTACTTTGTAATGATGAGGACTGCACACCGCCAGACTTTGAAAATCCGTGTCTTTAAGCTTTCACATATTTGACCATCCAATCCCGAGGGTTTTTTTCCCAGTTGAGTGTTCCAGCTAGCATAGTATTGACCAGCACGTCTGAACGAGGGTTACGAGACACGTCGGTTCTCGAAGGTGCTCTAGTCTGAGTCATACGGCACTTGGACCGTCGCGTACGCCAATGCCCGCCGTGTGCCTCACAGCGTGGTGGGCTCAGGAAGGCGTCCTACGCAGCATCTGTCGCACTCTCTCCTCCCATACCCTTCTGGGCCCGATGACAGCACAGACTGGAGCGGACTCGGACTCGGCTGACAAAGCCAAACTGCCCGTCTACGCGTGTTGCATCCGCTCTCGTTCCATAGTCTTATGTAAACAAGAGGGCGGCACAGACGCCATCAATGTGTGGGTGCCATAGAGGCCACATTCCGAAGGAGTCATTAGGCCTAATCCTGGCAGGAGGACCGAGTTATTGCCTCAGTTGACAGCTTTCCAAGCCACGACTTTTAGCGCAACCTAATAGTTTAAAGGCGCGTCAGATTGTTTGTAGTGAGTAATGCACTGTAGTGCCGTGGGAACGGAGTTCGCGGAGTTAATTTCACTGTCATTTCCCTCTACCATTTACCAGTCCACTGTCCGAGGCGGTCGATCATCTGATGCTGAAACTGGACGCAAGTGGCTGGCTCAGCGTGAAACCTCTCCCTAGGCGTCACACCAACTCCCTCTAAGGAATTTGTTATGGGATGCGCCGTCTGCGCCTTCCGGTTGACACGTGTCGTGACCTAGTCTGGCCCATCCAGCGCACATCCCGCGTTACCGGTTGTTAGCGCTAAGTGTGAATCATAAGATTGAATGGAGCACTTTTGGAGCACATTTTGGTCTCCAAAAGTCGTCTGGATCGTTTGTTCCAGCGTTTTGGTTTAAGAGCCTTACCGCAATGCTACGGTGTCAAGCGACGACGGTTCCAATGCACTATAGCATAATGCATTCATCGAACTTTGCGCTATTTTATACGTAGGCTGGCGTGCCAGGCCCTCGGCCCTCCGCTCTTTATTTCGTATTCGACTGGCAATCTACGGGAAGAAGTCACGGTTTGAACACGTTCGTTTAGGTCATCTTTTGGTGTCTTTGTCATCAGATTGGTCTATTTCACACTGAATAGACATACGTAAGAAGCTGTTTGCAGCTTATTCGAACAAGTGCCGTCAACCTAAGCTTCTTCCATAGCAAGTACATCCTCCTCGTCTGCTACATTTTGCCCCTGATTTAAATGCGATGCTACGTCAAATCCGGTGCTCCTTCACTCTTACTTGAGGTGACCGTGGAGTTAATGATAAATCCGGGTTAAACATACCCCCTTGTATACTTGTCTATCTTGGTGAAATTTAGCTCGTGGCTGAAGACAGTCGAGACCCATGTCACGCTAACACGGGTTGATCGAGCTCTTTGTCTCACTACCGCGATCATTCAAGCTGCGGTCGCTCATATTCTTCCACTGTACGACGACGGGATTGGGGGAGGACAAACAGAGACAGAGCAATGCTCCCAAAGTCATTCTCATTAGAACTACCGAATGTTGTACAACTGTCAGAAAATAAAATATAGTTTATAAGACTAGTAACCATGTGGATAACCAAGAATATGCCCTTGATTGCTGCCTTATGATGTTGCGTTTTTAGCCTTACCTAGGTTATGAGACAGGGAGTTGGCGAGACGGATTGTACGTAATAATATTGGGCATGGTGTCCATTATGAAAGGATACATCAGAGTGCTCTCCTCTTGAACGTCTTTTCCTATTCAGTCATATCACTTGAGAAGAAACCCTTCAATACTGTCAATATCAGAACCTGTATGACCACAGTTCGGTTTTTGCAAGCGATGAGGTCCACCACTGCCTTAGCCGTACTCTGCGCGCGAATTTGTTCCTTTTGAAGTACAGTCCGCCTGAACGTGCCACACGCACCTACGGCGATGCCTACGTACTCTCCCAGATTCAGTGCAACCAGTCAAGCGCCTGCCATGGACCTTTTTGGCCTCTCATTTGTTCCACTGCAGCAGCGGCGCAACCCGTATATAACACTTAAAAGACAAGCGTAGTTCGTCAGTAAGGCGAAAAACGCATTTAGAAATCGGCAAAGCAATATTAAACATTGCTGAAGTACTCCCGTTCGTGTCTTTTGCAAGGAGTTTTAACTATAAGAATGCAAAAGCTATCAATTGCTCGAAAATGGGAGCCGGTGCTGCGTTCTACGGGTTAGGCAGTAGTGCTGGGAAAGATGGTTGACTTAGTTATGCCACTTGACTGCCATACAACAGCGGCGTCTTTGCTTGCTTTCCTCAATACCATCGATATGTGGGTATTATTCAATTCCGCCGGTTGGTAGGGTCCCTTCCTCCGTGCTGGAAGATGTGATCGCTCAGTGCGTCGTGGTGGAAGCGCGACAGACAGCCATTGAAGACATTGAGCCGCCTGCCTCCCCCGACTCCACTCCCGAGGTAATGTCACCCTCATCACCAAAGGACCACTTGGACGCACCAGAGACCCTCCGGGTTCCGCCCCCCGTAGCGGATGGTAAGTATACCGCCCTGCAGGTGAATGCGATACAATCGGGTTTCCTGTTTCCTATAATCAATCTTCTATCGCCTCAGCCGAATGATTTTGTATCCCACAGTAGCCTTACTTTAAATAACAAGAAAATAAAAGCAGCTCTATATGCAGCAGATATGCTATCTCATGAAATGTTAATCGAAATCTTGGAATATTATTTCTGTTCGAAAAGATTGCTTAAGTAACATTGTAGTGTTAATACTCATGCAGCTTGATCTCAAGATATTTCAGTCGCACCAGGATGCGGGGTTTTTGAATGTGCTTCTTTTTGGTCGTCGGCGAAAGCTGCAGTCTGTAAAAAGTGACCACATATTTAGTATTGATTTTTCCCGTCGATTTTCGATAGCCTTATAAAATCAACTATATTTTATGGAAAGTGTGAGAAAAAATATTTTTTCTCTTATACTGACTTGGTAACAAGTTACGTCTTCCTTAATTTTATAATTGAAGAAAGAGCATCTTTTTGTTTTAAAAAGTTTCTCGTTATGGGATTTCTTAAGACCCTAAAGTGTCCATTCACGCAGCATCGTATAGTAGATGCGCAATCCCATAAAATTTTAGCCGAAATTTGAATTGTGTCTTTGATTAGAAAAGATTTCTTAAACAGGGTCGTAAGACTAACTATCGCACTGCATAGTCACTAGATATTTCAGTGACGTCAGGTTGCCGGCTTTCAAACCCGTTTCTCTTCGGCCGCTTGCAAAAACCGCACTACAGAAAATGGCAACTTAAGTAGTGTGAATTTGTCCTGTTAATTTTTGACGTCCTTATTTATTCAAGTATATTTTATGGAAAACATGCGCGAAAATATTCTTTCTTGTACTTGTTTCGGAGAAAATTAGGTGTTCCACTTTTGTATCGAAAGAAATCGTGGCGTTCGTTTTTAAGAAAAGTTCGTTATTTTGAGACTTTTTGGACCGTGAAATGTACACCCATAAAGCCTCGTATGCCCCCATTTATTAATGATACTTGCAAGGTTACAACACGGTCCACATTCGCTACATAATTCGATGAGTACCGTATGACGTCTTCCATATAGCATGCATAAACTTGTGATTTACTGTACAGGAAAGATATACATCTTGTATTTTGAAAACCTTGGGTACAATTACAACGGCAGGTCAGGTTCAAAATTGTTGGGGAATTGAGAAGATTTTTTAAAACCGAGAGATATGGATTATTCAAATATAGAACATGAACAAGACGTAAATGGCACAAGAAAGAATATTTTGGCGCATGTTTTCTATAAGATATATATGGGTGTGTAAGGGTACCGAAAATTAATAGGATAACTTCACAATGTTTAAGTAGTCATGCTCTGCAAAATGTAGTATTTGCAAGCGGCCGAAAAGAAACTCGTTCAAAAGCTGGCATCCTGACGTGACTGTAGTGTCTTGCGATTATACTGCGCGACAATTACACTTACGCTCCTACTTAGATAATCTTTCCGAATTGGAAACATATTTCAGAATTTCGGTCAACATTTCATGAGATAGCACACCTACTGTCCATCCATTGTACTCCATGCCGAAGCCCCGGGCGCCGCATAGTTAGACTAGCCGGCATAGCCTGCTCGTTGTTGGAATGAGCTCCGTCGCCTGAGGGACTGGGTGGGGCGGTAGTGTGGAGGATTGATGGTTGTCCTGCGTTGTTACGTTGGCCTGTTGTGGTTGCCTTGAAGATATCTACCGGGTCAAACCGAGACCTGAACGTGCAGCTTGTGAGAGAACGCCAGCGGCATATCTTCGGCGATTATAGTGGTTTGCGAATGAAGGCTAAGGTGGCCGTGCGGACAGCCGGTAGATTTAAAGGTGTCCTAAATGCCGTTCTGGACCCCGGAGATCAGTTAACAATGAGGACGTGCTGAGACCGATTCCGTTTTGACGGCGTTGGCCCGAGACACTTTAATAGTTCGTGATTTTCGTCTTGCCTACCCAATCGATGTCATTCAGGCGGTCGCTAATCCAGCCTCCTCTTGACATTGCCGCCCCATCGAAGTTCACTCTGCCTTGACATACCACTGAGTCTTAGCACACTAGTTATCTCCGGGATCTCGGTGTTCGGCATCCTTTCTTGCCACTTCATCGTCACTACCCTTGAAGGCAACTCCTCCAGAAGAGTCTGGTTATGAGGGCAGTACTGCAATTCTCGGTCTCTTGTTGAGGAAGGTGCCAGACTTGATGGAATTATCACTTGCCAAAGTCCGGGGTGACTATAGATATTGGGATTACAGTGCCTCGACAATTTTGATATTCGTTGAGATGGTGCCTTCAAGCTACGCAAATTGACAGTACTTGGGTTGACAGTACTTAGGTTCAATATATCAAACAGTCAGAGCGGGTTTGTGCATGACAATACTCTCTGAATTTTTAGTGCTTGTTCCGAAGGGATTGCACCCCGAGCCACATGTTCGTTTCAATTTTGGCATTCGGTGCTCAGTGGTACGCAACGATGTTAAGAATGCTGGCCTTGGAGCTACTCGTGACGGCCTGCACAGGAAGTATGCTGAATGGTTTTCGGTCTGTTGGATAGTTAATGTTGACACCCGTTTGACCCTCCTGTAGGCATCCCTCAGCATCGTGAGAAACCTCCGAATAAGATTTTTGGGAGTGAGTACACAACCCTACTTAACGCCATCTGTCACCGTTAATGCTTCCGAAGCTGACTCTCACTATGTGATGTTCACAAGCACGGCGTCATCTAGTTGTCTGAACATTTGCCTGGACGCGTTGGGGCCTCCAGATTTCATCTCGGTTTTGCCGAATTCATCTTGGCTCATACTCTCGAGAGCGAGAGTAGGCGAAGGTAGCGTAAAAACAGTTTTTCGTATCCTTGCCTTCTCACTATAATTGCAGCACAGCGTATACCATGTCGTTCAACAGTACTTCCAGAATCTGTATTGGGTCTCTGGACCAAGTTCCTGTTTCAGATAATGATCTTGACTGTTAGGACTAATGCGATCGAAAATTTCACGTGGTGAAGAAAAGTGTCACGGTGATTATCGCACCCCTATCAGTTATACTTTAATTTGCAGTAAGAGCGGCAGTGAATGTAGACGAATTGCCTAATTTTTCATAAGCCTCACCATAACCTGGCCGACTGTTCCCTTCTCTCCACAGAAATTCGTCGTCGACCCCGTGATCATCAGGAGCTCCTTTCCAGATAGTGTAATTTTTGCATACTCGTACATTGAAGTCACAGAGAACCATCTATTTCCCCACCTTCGGCACAGTCATGAGGACCGTTAGATTGACTAGGCACTATGGAAGGAGGAGTTGGGTAATGGAGAGGGGTGTTTCTGTGGCTGTTTCTGCGTTCAGCGATCACGGTCAGCACATATACCCCTTTCCCGAGCAATGTTTCTCTAAACAGGACTGTCTAGGTCCTTCCGGCGACAGCTTCATCTATTATGTCTCAGGACTGGTTTGCTAAAAATGCTATAAAACTGAGCTTAGGCGGCCTACGAGATTGTTGTTGCACCGTCCTCAGGACTTGCTACTATAATTTGGCGGTTGCGGCTGACATGGTGTAACGCCTCCGTCTAGTGTATTTCACACATGTGCTCGGATGTCAGACACAATGGAATTGCCAGAAAGCGACATTACAGCCTGACATCGGTATTCTGGAGGAGGCCCTAGTTATCCCACCGATTGATGGCCTTCAAAGCCGCATTTTTTAAATGTCCTATAGGTCCTAGATCGACTGTACTCTCTCTCTCTCTCTCTCTCTCTCTCTCTCTCTCTCTCTCCCTCTCTCACCCAACTCAACACTCGCGAGTCCGGATCTAGTCGACTTGAACTGAAAGCGGCCTCGGTAGCTGCACTGGGGTATGGCCTCCCTCATCGCATGTCACAAGAATGATTGGTCCCCTTACCTGCTGATCGGATTTACCGGGTAGACGAAAGTCAGCGAGAAGCAAATCGCCTACGAGATGCAACGTATTAGCGACATTCTATCTCCTTTCGCTCTCAGAAAGGCTATTGACGGAATGTACTATTCGCCAGCGCAGGCTGCGTCAAATTGCCCCGTAGTTGGATTTAGTCATTTAACTAACAGCAGGGCGTTTGTAGGGCTTTAAGGAAAAGTGGACAACACCTTGATGCAGGCCTGTCCGCAAAAGGTTACATTTAAATTTATTTATTTGAAAAACATCATGTTCCTGCTCAGCGGGCCTTTTTCTTGCCCTACCTTTCAGGTCCTACAGATCGCACATGGAGCTGCCACCGACTAGGTGAATATGTGCTGCTGCTAAACTCTTCACCAGTTCTGCTCACGAGATCCTCCTGCGCCACCTGTTTCCATTCCCCAACTGCGGGCGACGACAAAAATTGCTTGTTTTGGCCCAATTGTTCAGAAATATGGGAAAATTCACAAGCAGAACCTAAGGTAAGTTCAACTATACTGTGCTAAGCATAAATGCAATATTCTCATCCAGAAACATTCAACAGAGGCATTTTTAGCAGACTGGTGATCCTAGGATGACATTCGCTTGGCCATAGGATAATTGCAGTGCGTGTCTGTCTAGCTGAAATATGCAGTCATTCACCTCTGGACGCATCTTTCACATGAGGCTCTATGAAGTTGTTCTGAACCTACCCACCGCACCTTGGTAACCGTTTGAATCGACGGGTGATGTTAAATGAGATTTAATCGGCGTTTTGTGCGAAAATTTCTCGAGTGTCTGGTCGCCAACTCCTCTGGGCCGTGTGTGTTCCTATGTTACATTAACAGAAACTGATGTGCCCTTATTTCCTTTCGTCCATCAAGATGGCGTACCTTACCGTCAAGCCGGAATACCTTCTCCCCTGGGGTTGTGAGAGGCTGAGTGATGACGAACTCTGGGAGTACTACTTGGGCAGTCTCCTCGACTGTGCAGATAGCCCGCACATCGTTAATCGTAAGTTTTCATCCGGCACATGCATAATCCCTAGCAGATGTGCCTTTTAAGCGTCAACATAGACGTTTTTCACTAGCGTCTCCAAACTACCGTAATACATATGAGTACACGAGTGGCTGATTCATTGCATATGACATTCACCCCATAAATAGACTAAGTTTCTAGTGTCGGGAATACGAGTTTTAGTTTGTATGCACGGAAAGGTAGTGGACACACTGAGTTTAAAGTCGACATAAGAGCTGCAACCTTGTGCTGTCCTCTCACCCCTGAGAGAGGGAGAGAGAGAAAGTACTAAAATTCGAGAAGGAGGAAGTTAGACAATTCTCCCCACAACGGTGACAGCATTGATGTGACAGCATTTAGTCGAGAGGCCGTGAAGGACATCTAATACGCATAAAACCACTTCTCAAAGTCCTGAGATCTATTTTTACTACGCCTCCTTGTGAAAAGAAAGCCACCAGACCGGACGGTGATAGGATTTGCGCTGGGGGGAGGCTAGCCTCCCGGCCCAGCTATCGTGTTTCATGTGGTTTGTTAGTGAGTCGACGGGCCATCTACTTGCCAAAGCCAGAAAGTAACTACTTTTGCTGCTGCAGACTATTGTAAGTATGACATCCACGCAGCCATAAAACATTCGCTTTGGGGCGGGCCCAGCCACCGACCCCTTGAATTCCTGTCGCGCGCTCCGTCATCCGAGTTTGCTACTTATAATGGTCTGAAAACTAAAAAATAACTGTTATTCACTTTTTTCCCCTCCATGTTCCCCCGCACCATATTTTTAACATAACCTGTTTTATAACTTCGTTGACCGTGACGGGTGATCGGTTCAAGAAAAAACCTAGGCCCTATTCCATTCGAGACGCCTGGTTGATACTAAGACAGGCCGGTAACTGTGAAGAATTGTCGTCAAAGCAAAGGACCATACCGCTCGTATTCCATCCTGGCAGATCGGTATATATCACATTCACGTTGTTGAATGATCCAGATCATAGTCGGCAGAGTGCAGACCCATTGATCAATGACAGGACATTTGATTTAATGTTCAGTGACCAGAGACTGAGTTCTAGCCCTGCATCCTCTCGATGTGGGGCTGGCTGATACCAGCTGCTAATCCAACCCAGACTTTTTGCTGTCTCCTTGTCATGGTTTATACCTCTTCAATACCAATTTGTATGATGCTGTGCCGATAGTTTGACGCCGGAGACATCTTCGACTACGTTTTCATTTCTATTGGAACGTAGAGGAAGGTTGTGGGGTAGCAGCTCTGAGTGGATAGCCACTTATTCGCGACTCCGACGCATGTGGACGCGTGACTTGTCATGACGCTAAATCAGTCTGAAACAGTTATAGTTAAAAGCAAATACAGGTGTAAAGAAGGTTGGGGAATCAGATATTGATCCCAATATATTATCATCCATCCGCTTATGAACCTCTCCGTCTCGTGTAAAGCAACACTAATATACAATATCGTAGGAAGTGAGGTGGTTATAATCGTCATTATTCTTTATCCCAGACAATGTTTTATGTTTTTGATACTAGGAAGAGACCGGTATTCCGTGGGTTACTGTGCACGTTGCTGGTGCTGAACCACACGGACTTAATTTTTTCGCGTTAAATGGACTCGTTTGCCTCTGGTCAGGTGTGATAACGCGTGTCTAAGTTGTTTACTGCCATTTAGACAAATCTGACCATCACAATTTGCAAGTAGTTTTTAAGGTTCAATGGGTACTCGGAGATTTTATATAACCCCTTAATTTAGAAGTTCCAGGCTGACTAACTACCCGCTTTCTCATACCACAGGATCGTGAAGGAGGTATGTTGACCAACAA
>CACRXP010000036.1:1404468-1418199 GCA_902702965.1 Spirometra erinaceieuropaei | reverse complement strand
ATGAACTACTCAGCGTTGCCTGCCACTGCGCTATGCCTTGAGGTTGCTCGTTATCGGATTAATTTGAGTGAGAAAGGAGTGTGCGGTTTATGATAGCGATTTTATGCATTTGTTATAATTGTAGGCAGAATGGCATTACCGAAAAAAACAAGGGAGACTGGAATGGCCATTTCTGCCCTATTTGCCGTCGTCAGCCAGCCATACCCAACCCCGAAGTGTGCAACACCTGAGGCTCGCACTCGCGATCTGTTAGGTAGAAGTCCACGCCTCTAACCACTGGGCAACGAACCCGTTTCCTTGTCGGTTTTCGATCGGGAATATGCAATGGTAGGGGGGGGGCGCTCACCGATCGTTCCTACGGAACTCACTCGTTTAGCTGTGCCTTATAGGCTCTCTCTCGAGCCCAACCAGCAGCCGCACAGCGGTGCATGATATATGTAGGCAGAATGGCACTACCAACAAAGACAAGGGAGACTGGAATGGCCATTTCTGGCTTATTAGCCGTCGCATGTTTGCCACTGTACATCGTTTTATTGAAAGAAAATTACTTTATCTGGAATGTAGACAAATGTTCGTTTTCCAGACGTAAGTATGAGTAGGAAAAAAGACTGTTCGATCGACGGGGTAATTTGCATATTTGGTCGAGGTTTAAAACACGTGTTAGAGTCTATCGCTAGAGGTAAAAACGGCAAAAGTGGAATTACCCGTTGTAGGAGATATGAGCCAATCAAGCATCGGTAACGCAGGTTTGGTATGTAATTGCCTGCGAAGTTAGACTCGGGAACCGTCTTGAATGTGCGGGCAGCCATTTGTGATAATCCATCATCCCGTCGTACAGCCAGATTCTGTTCACATATGCGCGATCGAAGCATGTGTTACATCTGACATGGGCAGTTCAGGCACAAGATATGATACACTACACCCGACTTACCACAAAAAGTTAGTCGCTCTTTGATTTATATGACCTTACCGCGCATGTTAGCTCTGGGCCGCTGTGCAATGCTAACAGCTAGACCCACAGAAATGCGGCAGGGCATGCAATATCTTACGTGGTGTTCCTGGTTGGGTCCTCCAGAGGCGAACACATAGGGTTCAGCTTATGAGTGCTTTCGGACAGGCATTCCGCATAAATTGGTCGTGAAGATATTGGGCCTCGTATACTTCTTCTTCCGGGTTGCTGCAATGAGTTTGGATAGGTTTAAAGAGTCTTCTCACACAGCTTCTTCTGTGAGCCACGGAATGGTTGTGTGAAAACTGAAAATCTGCGTGGTGTTCGTCGCCTTTCTGCAAATCGTCGTTTCCATTTGATGTTAGGATTTCGCCGACGAACACATCGAGAAAGGGGCAGCTGCTACTGCCCTTCTTTTGCCATCGTGAATTGTTTATCCGGGGCGATCGGATTGAGCAGATTATGTAAACTTTGCGGCGTGTGCCTCTTGACAATAAAAAACAACGTAACGCTGCCAAAAGATAGATTTTGCTGAATAAAAACAGTTTTGTCTAGATCTTACCGAACCAATTGTCTCACTGAACCGTAGGTTTGGGAGTCCCTTGAAGTTATCTTGGTCTGCTCACAGGGTTCTCTCCACAAGGTGGTCTTTTGGCGAAATTCCAACAGCTCGACGAGGCGCTGATTTTTGAGCGGACTCTGGGTCTTGTCGTTTGTCTCCTCAAGTTTCTTACGGAAGGCTTCTTGCGTCATACTTAGTGGGATGTTTCTAATTAACGACTAGTCGAAGGAATCCATGATTTCGTCTGATTGAATCCTGCAACCTCAGAGGTCTACAAGCAGTTAGGAACCTGGTCGAAATGGGGTAGTCGGACTGCTATGAACGAACTTCCTTTTCAAGTAGATTCGTTCTGTCAAATTGTGATTGAGGCTGTCTTTTAGGACAGCTATTGGTCGCGGCGGGCCGTTTGGCCTGTGGAGCTCTACAGACCTGAATATTGTCCGCTGTTTTCATCTAGCACCACTTGTTCTCTCTGATCATACTGTTGCGGTTAAATTGACAAAGTAATTCATTCGACCGATCTGCTACTACTTTTGGCATGCGAGTTTTGTGCTAGTCTGTAATACTTATCGCCCATCAGGTCCAGTCCTGGATTTCTCCATTTAGTCACCTCGGTTTATGACGACCGTCTGTGGCACCTTATCTGTAGACAGGATAATTTGTTCATTCCTCCTCAGTTTCATCCAATCTGCTGATTCGCTCGGCAAAACGCATTAAGTTAATTTTCGCGCCACAGGCAAAGAGGTAATACGTTATTGGACAAAGTGCGTCTTGTCGTCAGTCGTTCCATTTCTCACAAGCATCCCTTCTTGTGCTGCAGTCACGCCAGCCGGGTCGAAATATGGGACACTTAAACAAGCTTCATGCCATAGCGCCCGTAATTTCTGCTCTGTTAGTTGCTTAGGCGAGAGGCTCTGAACCAAATTTAAGCTTTCCGTGTCTAATGGTTGTAACTTAGATCCTGTTCCATAATTGCCCTCTTCTTGGCTTGGCTGTGGTGCATCGGATCAGAAATTGTCTTACCAGGTTATCGGCGGCAGAATCACCAGGAATGCGGACACATTCGCTTTTATACTGCTCGATCGTAGACGTGCATTTCTGTAGACGTTGGTGACAGTCGTCGAACAGAACTCTCGGCTTATATAATCTCACAGAAACTCCGTCCCTGTGTTGCATCCGCAAAAAATCTACGGACCGTAATAAATAAAAATTTTGTACTTTAAATACTTTTTTCCAAATAGTATGATCATCTTCGATTGGAGCAAATGCTCCATTGATTCAGAGGTTTTTGTGGCCGGCCATCGTCACTGGCTGGTTACGGTCTTCGTTTTAAGATTCGAACTACTCAGTTCCACCTGTCTTTCTCGCAAATGCTCCAACCCCAAAGCCACTTCGGCCTCCTTCAAACGTAGACTATCCCGCGAGGAGGATTTTTGCATGGTCTAACGCATTGGCCCCTACCCCACCCACTATGTACTGATGACAAGAAGAAGTGCGGACGACTGGAGGCCGGTGCGGACGAACGACAGACAAAGCTAAACAGAACATCCACGAGTGTCACACACGACCTGACCCCCACGTTGTGTCAGGCCACATTAAAATGCGTGTTTTACTATGAAGTGAAACATGCAACGTTCCTCGCGCTCTACGGACACTAGAAAAGTGGATTTCGCGCACATTGCTGCAGGAAGTTTTCATTGCAATTGTTTCGAAAGTTGACCCGTCGACTGTGACATGTGCCATTATTCAGGCGCATAATCGTCCAACTATTTGCGCGAATCGCTCCGGACATCCGATTTTTGGTATAATTCTTCAGAATCCTCTTTAACCGTCGTCAGTTCCTTGGTGGCATAGAAGCTGGTCCCCATTTGCGGGTACTGCACTTCCAGTCGTCAGGCAGAAGAAATCATGTCCATGGTTCTACAATACATACGGAATCTGCACATCGTTTCCGAAAGATTAGGATTACTTAGTCGGACTCGGTCGTACAGCCCGTCTGCAATGATGGAGGGAGGGGTATGTCTGTGCTTACCAAAGACTTGCGTGTTCTCATTGCTCTTGTATATGAACCCAATGGTGACCTTCCTGAAGTACTTGAGGATTTCCCTTGACGCCGTATTGCCTATAATGGTTTTGCAAGCCTGCATATGAGTTCGATCCACCGTGTTTGTGAATTTCGGCAAGTATTTCACTGGTGCCCGATGCTTTATTGTTGACATATATTTGGTTGCCTTGATTGTCCCTTAAAGAAGTTAGATGATGGCTTCTAATCGATTATGCACGATCGACTAAAAACATCCTCGAGGTGTTCGCTCATGTGCTCTGGATTCTGTGAAACCTCTGACGAAATAGCGTATTATCTTGGCTGAGCAGTGACGTAGGTTCGCTGGCCAGAAGACTTAAATTGTTCTGATGGCCTTGTTAGAAATATGAAGGGTCGATGGGCTCTCACCGATTGCGTTACGTAAATGACTCGTCCCATTGTGCCTTGAGGCTCTATCTCGAATTCCGCCAACATGAGCACAGCGGTGCTTAATGTAGGAAGAATAGGGTTGCCGGCGCGACCGATAAGCCCCGTTCTACCATTGTTAGTATACTCGATAGCAACCAATAGGATAGCGAGCCTGTGGCTCAATGGTTTGGGCGCTGGACATCTAATTAACAGGTCACGGGATCGAGCCCGAGATGCTGCACACCTCGGGATTGCGTATGGCGGATTGACGACCGCTAATAAGACTAAAATGGCCATTCCATTCTTTCTCTCTCTCTAACAATATCGCTGTGGTTGATATACAACTGGATTTAGTTAGCTTTGCAGGTTAACCGACCGTTCTGCACCTCATTCAACACCTACTTCATCATCGAAAAAATCAACTCTATTGGCGTAGGCCTTTTCATTGGCATAGATCTTGTGTAGACTGTTTTCATCAAGGGGTTATATATCGCACAGACACTTTCTTCCTCAGAAATGACCTACGATTGTCGACAATGTCCCCGGGCGCGCAAAATACCATCCTTCTCTGGGGAAGCAATTCTGGGTTCTCTGCTAATTACATTGAGTGAACGATCTCGTGAAAATTTGGCTGAAATCCTGAAATGCGTTTTCAACTAGGACGGACTGCTCAGCTGCGATTGTAATACTGACTATCTTGCAGCATAATCCTATAGTATTTCGGATTCGGCAGGATGTCGGCTTTTGAATGCACAGCTTTTCACTCTCATGTAGAAACCGTACTTGGTAAAAAATGACTATTTAGTTAGCATGCACTTTTCAGATTGATTTTGAGGTGGTCTTGCAAATTCAAATATATTTTATAGAAACTACAAACAAAAGTACGCTTTCCTTCAGTTATTTGATATAAAATCACGTCGTCTCTACATTTTACATCGAAGAAGCCGCATAATTAAATTTTAAAAAGGTTTCTTATTATGAGATTTTTAAGACCGTGTAATGTCTATTCATACATCATCGTACCGATATTAACCCGATATTAACAATTCGCATTAAATGAAATTTCTAAAATTTTGTTCTCAAGCAAAACAGTGTATATGCCTGGTTATAAACAGCGCTTGGCTCTACTGCACGAGAAACCAGCGGGCTCATTCAATTGCGCAGTTTGTTTTTATTTTTATATTGGGGAATAAGTCAACACAACTTTACATGCAAATGAGGAGAAAAAAATAGGACATTTGTGCGCCCTTCGTTTAAGTCACATGCGAAAACTCATTCAAACATCAAACTCCCATTTCAAAAAATGGCTGTCCACACCGGACGTCTGCCACGAATATGTCTTCGATTAATGGGAAAACCTTCCCTAATAAGGGACCTCTCTAAAAAGTGCTTTAATACTGAACTTTCTTGACCAATCTCTGTGTAGTTTGCATTTCTGTACGGTGAGGCCAAAAATAATTTAATACTTTTGGCCGTTTCTTCCCCGTTCCTAAACATTAATAATATTTTTCTACCGTAAATGTAAGAACATGTCTTCTTCTTCTTCTATATATTGCAGTCATTTACACTGTTTTCGCTCGCTTTTTGACTCCGTTCTTCGATTAAGCATGAACGACAGAACGTTCATATAAATACTTATATTTTGCTGAAACTGCTAGTGTTTTGCTCGTTTTAGTTCAGAAAAAAATATGTGCGGAAGTTAAACTACACGACGAGTAGTGTTTCATATGTTCAAACCTGGAAATGACCATTCGGCGGCGGTAATTTATGTGACATCACGTAAAATCTTTCAATCGGCAAAACAATTTCGGTTCATTTAAACGAAGGAATCCCTGTCTGCGTTAATATTAAACTTCAGGGCACCAAACCGCACAGATCTGATGATATGACTTTTAAGAATCGATGAAGCATCTGATTTTCTTAAAATAATCTTTTTGTTAGCAAATCGATTACCAAGGTTACCATCGGACATTAAATAAATTTTCGAGTCCGGCTAAATCTGCGTATGAAATCTTTTGCAGATAAATTCCTTTCCCTTCAATGAAAAACACGCTCAGATAAGCAACCGGAGTCTAGGCCATGAATTTACCTAGTTAACTGCACGAATATATTACAACCTCAATTTTCTTTAAAAGTTATTAATATTTTGCCTGATATAATTACGTAAACAGAATTTCTGCACAAGAAAACGGTATTCGGTTGAAAGAAATTGATAACCAAGCAAACTTTGCAACGCTAAGGACGTCCAGAAAATTATCGCATCAGTTTCCTTTATGAGGTTTCGCGCGATCGGTCACGTTCTGTATTTTACAGTTTAATAAACCTTTTTACAATAACAATAATCATAACAATAACAAGTTTATACTGTAATAAGGAGCTGTCTGCTGTCGAATTGGTTTCTTTTACTGTTTGAGTAAATTCTCCGTTAAAAGTTTGGGATGCTTATGCGTAATGTAATAAAATGGGATCGCATGCCATTATATTAATCAGCTTTCATTTGTGTCAGCATACAAAATTTACCGTGAAAGCGCTTCTGGCAAATTGCTGTATTCGTTCACATTGTTACAGATGTACTGAAGGCACAGCTCAGAGTCATTAGAGAGCCTACAAATTCAGTTATTCACTTGGATCAAGATCTGTATGATATGTGAGGGAACTCATTCAACATCAATGCTCGCATTCGTCAGTCGAATGCATAATAACGTCCGCTAAAGTAAACCAATGTTCCTTAGTAACTTTCGACGCATTTTTGAATGGTACTTTTTGTTTACAGTCAAGTATGTTAACGATACACCATCCTATAGAAATAATTAGCCTGCTTGAAAATAGCATTTATGAGATTTACTTTTCACGCAGAATAGTTTAGGCAGGCAGCTATCAACAGATGTTTATCTATGTGTTCTATTTTAAACTCGAATCGATCCTTGAAGTGGATGTGCCTAAACGTTTTTTAAACTTGAATTACAAATCATTTTATTAGCCAGTGAGTAGTCCCACCATGATGAAATTAGAGGCACTTGAAAGGTTCTCCTTCCTAAAAGTTTGCAGTTTCTGAAACACAGGGAAAATCGATTTTTCACTCTTTTTCAAAGAATACTTATTTTTGCCATCGGACAAAATATACTTTTTACTCTTTTTTAAACAAAATAATTCACGGCATTCATCATTTTAAGAAGCATATGTTGCGTTGGGCATAAATAACGCGAACACTACAAGCATACGATTGATGAAAATCGTACTTTTTGGAAATTACTTAAGAGCCTAATAGTTTCTAAACACAAACTTTCTGCGTCAAATTGTCCTTGTTTACACTACTAAGGAAGATCGTTTTATGCCTCCGATCAAGTCAACTAGTGAAGCAACTACTTAAATAAGACCTTTGGCCTCAAATAGTACATGCTTTTTCCACGCGTCTCGGAGAGTGGTTTAACATTTACGTTCTTCTATACAATCGGCATTTCCTAGAGCTTGAATCGCTTTCCTGTTAAAAAAATTATCTTGAATCTTAAATTTATCGCTTAAAATCGAAGTGAGAAAATGTATTTAGAACAAGGGTGGTTAACAGCGCGCGATTTTGTTCACTGTCTATTCTGACTGATATGTGCCGTCACATTTATAATGCCGTCAACGACTCCGATCTAAGATGTGTTTATCAATTTGTATAGATGGAAGGGGGATTACAAATCTTTCTGGATTCATGTAATACGCCCTCGATGTTTTGGAATGGTAAACCTGTAGAGAAGCGTCGCCGAATGTAAACAGACAGGCATTCGGAGGTTTTCTTTTGTTTCAATCCACATTTCTACCTCTAAAATTAACAATACGATAGCTGATGAACATGAAGGTTACTTTCAGCTTTGCACAGGTCTGAGTGTAATTTACTCCGAGCTACATGTTAGCTTCCCTTTCGCGGAGATTTCTGGCACGCTTGGCAGTATCGAATTTCGTTTGCTCACCCTGTATACATCGAGCGCCCACCAACTACTAAGAGCTGTCAATGAAAATGCGCAGATAGACACAAAGGAATACATTAATGTGTATGCAATGTACATCAAAGTGGAATATGAGGCAGACAACGTACATCCAAGGCCACTAAAATCCGTTCGGTCCTCGTTTTTAACGTCTGCGCAAATGGGGCAAGACAAATTGTACTTCTTTCCGTGGATAACATAAAGATTTGTATTTATTCCCTTAACATTACACAGCTCGAAATTTAAACAGTCTAAAGCGCAACAATTCAGTTTTGAAAATGACGATTAATACCACGATATTCCCTAACACAAACCTTGTTCCAGTTGCAATCAAAGTCTTAAAGGCAAAGACTGCCTTTTTCCTCCAAAGTAAACTCCTATCGTTCTTCTTATCGATATCAGAAGTATATTTCTGCATATGAAATGATGCATTAAATATTATGCATAGTTCAACAATAACTGCTAAACTTAAAAATATTGGTCGTCCGATTACTGTATCTAACGCATAAAACATATAGCCGGTTGCAAACCTTTCTAACACGGAAATACTCCTATCAGTTACAGGCACCAGAAAGGCGTACATTTCGGCAAAATACCCTTTTTTAACTGTAAGATCCAATTTGTATAAACATCGAAAATCGCCGTGTAAATGTATGAAATTTGGCAATCATTTCGAAAGTGACAGAAAGTGCCTCCAACCAACACTTTTTATTCTTTGTCAAGTATTACTTGGGTTTTCAAGGTAATGGATACCAGTTTCACATAAACGTTGGCTTTAATTTGAAAAATTTGAAATGACAGTTCTGGGGTGTTGGTGCTTACGGAATGAATCTGAGAAATAACACAACTGAGATCAGAATGTGGTAACTATTCGAAGAGAAATACCTCTTCAGCAATAGGATTATTAAACATAACTTTTTGGCATAAGGCTGAAAATACATGGATTGGTAAAGGGTAATAAATAATGAAATCGCCTGACGTATTCCCGCTTAACACAGCCCAAAGTGCATTTTTATATTTTTAAATGTATTCGTTTTGTTACTGACTTTATTATTCACGTTGTTGGCACGTTTTACTCAGTAAAAGAGGAGACTTTAAACCAACATTTAAAGCTCGTATACTTGTATCAGTTTGTGGTATCCCAATGCTGGCCAACTAAGGACCTAAAGTTTACATCTTTAGTCATTTCTTCAGCCACATGCAGCTGACATGGTGTAATTTGTCCCGTTGCAAACAATGAATGAGTAGCTCCGTTTTCCCTTCGATCAGTGAGCATAAGGCCAATGATTTTAGTCGTATCGCAAATTTAGATCGGTAATTAAAATGCACAGTCGAAAAACGAATATACCTGGCCGCCCATTTTTGGCCTATCTCCCAGCATATACAAATAACTCTATAAGCCCGATGACTCTAAACCCAATCGTTCAAGATTTAACTATTTCATCATTTAATGGTTCTTCATGGTTCATTTTTGGACCGCCATCCTCAACGTCTCCCGATCTTTTTCACTAGTGGATACGACACCGCATATGATGAAGACCCTCCCACTAATGGTAAAATTAAGGTACCCATTGTCTTCTGGTATCTAGGGCATGTCAATCTCTCTGCTTTCGTCTTTGTCCATGAGTCCAACAGGGCCTTTGTAAGGTAGACTAAACTAAATAAACGTTTAGTTTTCGATGAAAAAAGTTGGTGTCAAGTGATTTGAAGGTAGTGTGACAGTAGTGTCTACGTACTCCCGTATGCAATCCCTTTTAATCTTTCTGAAAACAAATAATCACCCCATTTCAGCTGTCCCTCAATTAATGAAAATGTATTTCAAATACAAATAAATTATTAGAAACAAACAACTGATTACCTGCTCTTTGTGTGTGTGAACAAAGTCATCGTAAAAGGTAATCGCAATAAAAAGCTTGTTCTCCACACTTGACGGCCTATAGTTTGATCTCATAAATATATTTAAAGCATGTCCATATCTGTCATTCTGCGAGTCGAAAGGGAGGCCTGTGATGGCATTGGCGCCTTCGAAGGACTCCGGTGTGTCTGTTTAGTGTCACGAACTCGTGAATGTGCTTTGTCAGTTCCGTGTCTCCCACACGTCAGCATCCGAATAAGTTCAGTCCGAAAGTGCTCGCTCGTAAGCAGATAGATGGCGATGTTGGTGTAAGAATCCAGAATTATGAGATATTTTAGTAATTGTACGATTATTTTTTTGATAGCTACACCAATGTGGTTCTCGAACACAATTATAAAAAACACCGGCGCCTCAAGTATTGTAAATACCGCGGCAATGAAAAAGATTGTGCGCGTTGCCCGAACTTGATTTGTCAGCCTTGAAACATTCTTTTTCTCATAGCCACGTGGCAAAAGTTTCCCATGAGTATTTGTCTCGTGGAGAGTCGACTGACGACGAAGCTGTTGCTGAACTTCTGGAGAAAGAGTCCTTTTGGCCGCCGTTATTTTAGGCCTTAAAAGGGTCCAAATCATAAACACAGTTGCCAAAGCGACAATGCTGATAGGAATTGCTGACTGATATGCAAAAAATATTTTTTCGAAGACTCGTCCGTTCGTACTATTCATCGGCGGTAGTCTTATCACTTTATGTTCCAGATTAGTACAAACTATGGTACGCAGGAAGGTCAACCGGATGGCACTGAATATCATACCCAATGTGACAACACAGACTAACAATATGATTTGGCGATTAGGACTCAAAATCTGCTTCGATGATCGATGGGCTAGTGGACGAGTGATGGCTTCACAACGAGAGAGCGCAATCAGTGTAACGCACCAGTTGCGAGAGCAAATTGCACTGTTTAGTAGACTGAAAAGGATGGCGGCAAAAATGTAGGCCAGCAGGGTTTCAGGACGAGGAGAGCCGTAGTCTTCCCACACCTTGTGCACAAAAATGGATGTGTTCAGCCACATTTCGATTGATGTCAGCGCAATAAGACTCTTGCGCATTGAGCCAAAGCGCTTGGCGCTGTGTCGAGCAAGCACAATCAGGGCAACGAGTTCAAGCATTATGGCAAACGAAGAGCAGACAAGAAGGCTGACGGAGATTCTGGCGTCCTCGCGCACTTCAGGAGGTAGCTCCTTGCAATTATTTAAGTACTGAAGATTAAGCATCCTGAACTATGCCTCTGCTATGTAGAGGCAGTAAGTAAAATGGGTTGAACAGTTTTTCTCCCGCGGCTTTGAAGCGCATACACAGAGAAATTACGAATTTCATTGGACAGCCGACAAACCTCTAGACGAATCATTTATCACAGCATCTTTAGGCCTATATGCACCAATCCCAGCAAGGAGTCCTTGCGTAAGTAACCCACTATAAGATTAGATCACAGAGAGAAAAAATAAATCTGTAGCAGATAGCAAATCCTTTACGCACAAGAGAGTGACCGATGGCTTTTCTTATTTACAAAAGTCGAACCCCAATTAGCCTACAGCTTTTGCCTGGAAGCTCGCTGGGTCATTTGAATCGGGACTAAATATGCTAATTGATTTCACTCAACACGTCTTTAAGTAGTTTAAGGAATGCAACACAAACAGAACAAGTAAACTAACACAGGTTTGTTAGAGATTTAGTAAAACGCTCCTCCCATTCGTTTACTTTTGTATTTTTGATCCCGTGTCGTGCGAACGAAAAGGATTTGTCATCCGTTTCTCAATCAAAAAGACTAAGCTTAATGTTCTTAGGCCCTCGTAGTTAAAAATAATGACTCAAATAACCACTGCTCTAAGTGAGATAAGCATTATTTAGGGATTTCAGGTCCATATCCCTTGGTTCAGACGTTCGTCCCTGTTAGAGATTCTTCTACAATTTCACGAGGTACACTTTTCCTAAATTACATTTAACATTTGCTCGACTGTTTCTCGAAGGCTGTTTATGACTTAAGCGTTTTTATTTTCTTTAAGAACACGAGCATTTTTGAACAATCAAGTAGCTTTACGTTTATTTTTGTAAATTGAATCTGATTTCAAGCCACAACCAACGCCGAAATAGAATCATGCCTTGCATGTCACACAAGAAGCGGTGGTATCGGACATTTTATGGGATGTAAAGCACGAAATGTGCCAAAATACAATAGATAAGCTATATTTTTCCAACTGTAGCGTATAAACGATCTCCGAGGATATTACAAATGATGTTTAACTGCAGGCACACAATCCTACCTAATAGACAGACATCCACGCAACGTTGGGGAGGTTTTGAACGGTTACCTAAAATATTAGCAATGGTTTTGCACGCAGATATTCCGCATATGGTGCTGACTGCTTGCTGGGATCAGCACATCAACCTGGAATAAAATAATAGTGGCGGTTGTTGCTAGTTAAGCGAACATTTTCATACCCTGCTCGGGAATTTCAAGTCAGTGGCAGCTGTCATGTATTTTCCTGCAGTATCATTTAATTTTTTCCTGCCTCAGCAGGAATAGTAGGTAGTAAGTAACGGACATCTGCACTGACATGAAGATTTATATAAACTTACGTTATTTGTCGGTAAACTCGATGTTTAACTCCTATCTCGAAACGAAGACTTGCGCACTTTTAGCAAACTTGGCATATTTAGGTTGGCGCAAAATGTCCCAGAATCTCCTGAAAAACTGCTGATGTGTATGAGCACAGGCGCTGGCGCTGTGCATCCTAAAGGCATTTTCGTTTAATGAAGACCACTGTCCGAATCAAGACACGATTTCATCTCCGATAACACCGAAAGTCATGGGGACAGTTTGTTTATGTCTGCCACTTTATGTAGAGCTTTTATGCCGACGATCCGATGCAAAAGTCAACCACATTTAAAATTACGCAATTGATTTTGAACACTTATAGAATAAGACGAGAGGTCTGAAAGGACGTTAAGCAAAAAAACAGCATTGCCAGGATAACGGGCAGTTATGAGAAAACAGTTAAATGGGGGAACAAGTAGCCCAATCGTAAACCTACTCAACACAGGAAGGCCACCGAGTACGACAGCATGGGATTACGCATGTAAGTTAATTGGTCACCTTCATGCGAATGTTTTGCTTCGCTTGGCGGGCGGTTGCTTATTGGAAAAGCGTGGCAGCAATAAAAAACGAGTGTTTGGATCATGGTCCTTTTGATTTCATATGATAAGAATGCTTAATTTAAATACCGTATAAACTCAGAGTTCAATGTGCAAATACTCTAACTCACGACCAATTTTTTCGTTTTGTAATTTCCAAAGCGTCCTTCTAAAGTTCAGCACATCATAGGCACTTTTATATTCTAAATGTTTGTAAACATTCCTTTGTACTTTGTGAGCATTTGATCGTTAAAACAAACAAATTCTCCAAAGGCAACCCTTTCGATATAAACTTAATGAGTAAGAAAACATAAGACGAAAAAGGGAAGTCAAGCGCACCAATCATCGAATTATTTGTTTGAGCTGTTACACTCATGCGGAACACAATTGCCTTGCATATCTACAGTAGGTGAGTTAACTCATAAAATGTCAACCGAAATTCCAAAATGCGTCTTCGTTTCGAAAGGACTAATTAAGCGGGGTTTTTAAAGTTATCATCATGCAACATAATTTTATAATAATTCAGTTTTCTTAGGGTGTTGGATTTCGAAAAATCTTCTTTCCAGCTGCCTGCGAAAACCACACTCTGTAAAAATATGACTGCTTAAGTAGCATGCATTTTTCTCATTAAATTTCGATGCCCCTTAATGTCCAATTATAGTTTACGGAAAACATGCATAGAAATATTTATTATTTTGGCCAGTCAGCAGAAAATTACGTCTTCCTTCGATTTTATAGTCGAAGAAAGTG
>CACRXP010000036.1:1393443-1403678 GCA_902702965.1 Spirometra erinaceieuropaei | reverse complement strand
TATCTCTGCCGACAGCCCGGATCTTAATTCCATCGGAAAGATTTCTAGACTCATCAAGAAACATTGACATAGAGCGAATGAGAAACTTCCAATGCAAGAAAAATTTGATTTTGTACTAGATCATCACATTGAACAATACATCATAGACAACCTAGCCACCTTTATGTCTCAGAGGCTTTTCTCCCTGATGAATGCAAATGGGTAATCAACAAAGTTCTGAGCCTTCTATATGTTTGTATTTTTATTATTTTCCCCATTCCATGCGTCTTTCTTTGTCACGCTTTGTAACAGTAAACCATTCGCAGGCGATTTGCAATAAAGCCACTTCCTAAAACTCAAGTCTTCAGTAACATTATTTATTTTTATATCAGTGAATATTAATTTGCAACCACGACTATGTCCTCTTTTAAAGAACAGTCGTTTTTCCACTATCGTAGGACTTTTGGGACGCAAGTTGGTCGGCTTTTACGCTATAAGGATTGCATTGGGCTGATTTATGACATTCCATAAATTAGCAAACCTACTGTAACTCTGTTCTGTTACCGTATAGTCAACGTGTACGCAGACTCTTCTTTTACCTGGTAGCTGCCTTGTCCAGGTTTTCCTCATTTGCAGGCTTTCACTGGCGCATCAACACTCCACGTCCGAGTAAGATACAAAATGATTCGTCCCTATTGCTAGCTTGCCAATCACCGCCAGAATTCAATACATCCTGACGTAGCGGCACAGGTCAGCAACTCACTGCAGTTCAAGATATCCAAGCCCAAATCCAAGATATCCCAGGGCTGAATACTGTCTCTATTTCTTGTCTGTCTATTGTTGTTTTAGGTAAGGTAGCCTAACTTCAGCCGTTCTGAGAAGTCGTTTTACTTGTCGTACATTTGCCGCCATAAACGTGAAACAAAGTGACTGATATATCAACGCGATTATTGAATTCAGGCCTGCTCGCCTGCATGCACCTCGAAATTAATATACATTTACTTAGCATGAAACTTCGCCTTAAATATCTGCTCGCTCATCCAAAATTCTCCCATCTTTCATGAGCCAGAGATTGTTCTGTAACCGTGCAAATAGGAATTCTCCCTGTCATTTAATACAGCTTTCCCTAAAATGGTGTGTTCATTTAATGAATACACTGGTGATAATTGCCTCAAGATATCCACCAGCATTCAGACTCCACGAAAAAACTTTGTCGTAAATCTGAGACATTTTTTGCTTATTTTGACAGAGACGTTTTCGGTAACGTTGATGGTAGTTCTGCAGGAAATATAGCCGTTGAAATTAGTATTGAAATCGATACGGCATATGGAGACATGCTGGCAGACTTGGCAGAAAAAGTGGACAGACAATGGGAGGAAAAAGGTTACTTTCTGCGACCATAAGGATTCAAAGTTTCTGAAAGTGGTAGGTGGTAAAAATACGCAACGGCCTTTTTATGGCAATACCGGCCATGAGCCTATGCAGTAATCGACAGGAAGAATTAACTCCATATGGAACGAGAAAACACACTGCATTACTGCAAATACAGTCCGCAGTTAGCTTAGTGAAATCAAGCACGAAAGATACGGTAAAAGGCTGTAGCTTACTTTAGTTTCAAGAAGAAATGTGACGAACGGTGCTGCTCACAAAAGGATTAAAGGGGATCGCATGAGTTGTTTTTTAATTTATCACATTTGACTGAGACGCAAAAAATTTCATTTTAAGAAAAAGTCACCTTGCAAACCATTTGAAAGAAGAAAGGTAGGATATTTTCAGACACAAATGAGTGTTTTCTTCTCTCAGATAATTTCGTAAGCTGCTGAATGCTTCAAGCCAGGGCCATATTTTTGCGTGCGTTCTGCTGCGCACGTGTACAAAGACCGATGAATAAGGCCTAGAATGTCTTCTTGAATTGGAAACATCAGACATTGCTTCCGCCAAACTCAGTTTTCATCAGAAAAAAGTTCTAATCCTTTTCAAGAAACGAGCAGATTCTGCCATGCATATCTTGCATCTTATGGCAGTCATTTGTTAAACCGAATTAAAAACCATAAAACGTAATAAATATATATGTATAAATGCAGAATGATATTTCCGACAAAGACAAGTGAGACTGGAATGACCATTTTTATGCCTTATTAGCCGTCGTCAGCCAGTCATACCCAACCGCGAAGTGTGGAACACCCAAGGCTCGAAATCGCGACCTGTTAGTTAGAAGTCCAAGCCTCTAACCACTGAGCCACGAGCCCGTAGCCCTGTCGGTTTTCGATCGGGAATGTACAATGGTAGGGGGCGCTCACCGATCGTTCTTACGGAACTCACTCGTTCCGTTGTGCTTTTTGGGCTCGAGAGAGAGCCCGTNAGAAGACGTGATTTTCTACTGAATGAACAAAAAATGAATATTGTTGTGCATGCTTTCCATGAGATGTAATTGAATTTTTTAGAGAATTGAACATCAATGATAAAAACGCATGCTATGTAACAGTCCTTTTAACAGATTATAGTTTTTGCATGCAGCCGGACGGAAGTTCATTCGATAGTCGGCATCCTAAGGTAACTAAATTATTATAGAATTACGCTGCATAATGATTCGTTTTACAACGCTACTTATTAATCATTTCGAAACGATAACGCATTTCGGAACTTCGGTTGGCATTTCTTGAGTTAGCCCGCCTACTGTATATTGAAGTCGAATATGTGCTTTGTGAAAGAAAGTTTGTTGTGCATGTTTTCGACACCGGTTCCCCGAACGGAGAGCAAATGCCCCAAAGCACATATTCGACTTCGACTTATATTTCTTGAGATGCCTAACTTCCGACATGTACATACGTATGAGTTACGATCGCAAAGTTTTGCTTCAAGCCAGACGGTCGGAAAAAAAGTGCTATTCGCGAAGGGCTAACGCGAGAACAGTTAACATTCCTACACCGATGCCGAAACAGGAAGATCTTAACAAAGTCTGTACCTGTGAAGCCGGCCGTTAAATCTACCCTGGAATATGAGATTGCATCTTATCACGGCCGAAGAGTGCTTAGTGAGTTCATAACCGCTACCCACTACCGTCTTAAAAAATTCCCAGTTTCTAAAAACAGAACATTCAGTTTTGCCGTGACCAACTTCCTTTACACTTATATGAATCCCTAAACGACACGATTACACGTGTCTGCGTGCTCGGACGACAAAAGAGGAGGAGCATTTTAGACAGAAAGTGGATGCCTATCTCACAACAGACCGATGCAGACCAGAAGCGTCAAAAAAGGTCGTAAATCTCTCCTTGAGAACGTTACCAAGGACAGACGAAAGCGTGCTTTCCGGGGGGCTGAAGAACAAACTTTCCGACTCAAACTACCTAATCTTCCTTGTTACCTTAGAATGAATCATTTTGACAGCAAACCTTGCGAAATACGAACGATTTACCATCCGAAACAGCACTACACATGCGTTAAAAGATCGAAGTCATTTTAAGTACTATCACATGAATAAAAGTGTGCGTTAAAGAGCCTACGAACTGACAAAAGTAGTATCATTCTTCCCGCGGACACGGGAAGCTCAGTCGCAAATTTGAACAGAACGAAATAAAATAATAAGATGATGTTGTTGTTAGAAGATAGCTCTGCCTATAAACCACTTTCAACAAACCCTATCAAAGCACAGCTTTCGTCCATTTATAAATTGCTGAAGCGTCTTACAGGGAGGAAGCAACTGTCGGGAGATATAGCGAAATCCCTGAGACAAAATGAACTGACAATCGCGAAGATTTATGGATTGCCTAAAGTTCGAAAGGCGACGATCGGGTTAAGGACCACAAACAAACACGACCAGCCGAAGGTGCTTGTCTGACGGGAAAGGTGGCAATAGGGGGTTTACTGGCGGGGCACCAGACAGTCCACACCGATCGTTTCTCAACTCTCTGAGCTGAGGTGATTGTAGGTAGTGCACCAAACCGTCAACAACAGACGACCCAACCTTAGTGTTTATTTTTTAAATTATCCTGCTTAATTTCGGTTGGTATATGTCAGTGCATTAAAACGTTTCCGCCCGAAAAAGGAACTTACCGATCATCTACACCGATTTTGCCATTCCTTCATGCATACATAGGCCCCGCCAGTAAAAGCCCTATTACCACCTTTTCCATAAGAGAGGCACCTTTGGCTGGTCGTCTGCATGTTTGGGGTCCTTCAACCGATCGTTGTCTTTCGAAAGACCGATTTCCTACTACGAATGATAGTATCCTTAATAGGGGGCAAAACCAGAAAATTTCCAAGTGGTTATTCCACAAACTTCATCCGCTTACGAAGAATTGTGAAACTTCAACTGAGAACTCAACAGAGTTTCTAGAGAAACTGAAATGAAGCACAATTTCTTCTGATGAAATAATGGTTTCCTTCGATGTCGTGTCACCCTTCACATCGATACCTCTAGATGTAACAAAACAATACACAGAAGAGCCATCGATGTCCTTTGATATAGACCTTCTCGCAACTGCCGTGCTCGAACTCATTCAACCAACAGCGCTATCAACAACTGACAGGAGCTCCTATGGAATCCCCAATTTCCCGCTTTCTCGCCGAAGTCACGATAAAGAAACAAGAGACTATTTAAATTTTGGCTGCGATATGTAGATGACACCTTTGTTGTTGTTAAAAAGGAACAATAGAGAACGCTCCACAACAATAAAAGCTCAACAATTCCGGGTATTATGTTCACACTCGAAAAGGAAGTCAATAGTAAAGTGCCTTTCCTGGATTTTCTCGTACAGCGAGAGACCGACGGAACACTACGTACATCGGTTTATCTTAAAGGCACTTATGCGGAAGTCATTCTTCCTTACGAGAGCAATCAACCAATCTCTCTTAAACGGGGCGCTGTCAACAGTCTGTATAATAGAGCAAGAAAACATTGTTCTGGTGAAGAAGGCTATCAAGATGAACTAAAATTCTTGTGTGAATTGTTTTCGAGGAATAAGTACCCTGGATATTTTCTGCGCCGATCCATGGGGCAGAAAGGTCCGAAGAGAAAGGAGTCAGGTAATCCAAAGCAGACGTCCGAAACAAAAACTTGGTCAACACTTCCTTACATTAAAAATGTGTTTGAACTTTTTGAAAGTCACTTTAAAAAGCACCGAATTCAGGTGGCGCACCGACCGATGACTACTTTGCGCACTAAGCTCGCGCACCCTTAAGATACGGTTAACTATCTGGACAAAGAAGAAGTCCTTTACAAGATCCGTTGTGATGCATGTAATGCCGCCTAATGCAGCCAAACTGGAAAACGCTTCTCCACACACATTCACGAACACTAGTTAGCAGTGAAGAGGGGAGACCACCTGTCTCAAGTGGCCATGCATACCCTGGACACCGAGCACACTTCGCTCGGGAGAAAACTCGCATTGTCGCAGTGTGTCCCTCCAAGAAAGGCCGAGAGTTCCTTGAGGTCATGCACTCAGACGAATCATGCATAAACCGGCACATCGAGTTGGATGCTGCGTACAGAAATCTCAAGGAGAGATGGAAGAGGCGAAGGCCAATCAGGACGGACTGATACACACGACGGCCGCTTACTGGCATTAACGTCAAGCGATTATCGATTTATTAAGTGCACTTACGATGTTATCTGTGTTGGTGCATTTGCTCTCCGTCTGTGTCTGACGACGACCCGGGGAGCCGGCGTCCAAAATTTCCACAATAAAATTCCTTTACCAAAGCACATATTCGACTTCGACTTATATTTATTAGAATGCCTACCTTCCTGTATATATGTATATATTAATCGCTTGATTATTCTCTGGAGTTCCTATACCAGAAACCGCTAGAGAACGCTGGGGATCCCACTAAAGAGCCGAACCCCTCGCAGCTGTGTCACACAGCGGCAGAATATCGACGAAACGCGTGTCTGGGCTTAAGCAAGTATCTACGTCGGGAGTACGGCATAATACCTTTACTATATGGATTTCATAATACTCGTAGTACTACTTGTTTGTAGAATGGACATTACGTGGTTATTCCACAGTAGTTGATTGTCTTCGACTCGAATGTTCATTGAAATTTCGGTTTTGACCCTAAAAAGTTATGTCCCGGAGATTTAACTCCAAGTCCTGCACTGAGTAATTTCTGAAATTATTCGCTTGATTAGTCTCTGGAGTTCATGTACCAAAAACCGCTAGAGAAAGCTGGGGGTCCCACTGAAGAGCCCAACCCCACGCAGCTGTGTCACACAGCTGCAGAATATCGGCGAAACACGTGTCTGGGCTTTTAACAAGTATCTACGTCGGGAGTACGGTATAATACCTTTACTAATATATATATATATATATATATGCGGAATGGTGTTACCGACAAAGACAAGGGAGACTGGAATGGCCATTTCTGGCTTATTAGCCGTCGTCAGCCAGCCGTACCCAACCCCGAAGTGTGGAACATCCGAGGCTCGAACTCGCGACCTGTTTTGTTAGAAGTCAACGCATCTAACCACTGGGTCACGAGCCCGTTGCTTTGTCGGTTTCGATCAGGAATATACAATGGTAGGGATACTCACCGATCGTTCTTACGGAACTCACTCGTTCCAATGCGCCTTACCTTGTCTTTGTCGGTAAGGGCATTCTGTCCATATCGTGCGCCGCTGTGCGGCTGCTGGTTAGGCTCAAGAGAGAGTCCATAAGGCACAGCGGAACGATTGAGTTCCCTAAGAACGATCGGTGTGCGCCCCTAACATTGTATATTCCCAATCAAAAACCGACAGGGCTAAGGGCTCGCGGCTTAGTGGTTAAAGGCGTGTACTTCTAACAAACAGGTCGCGAGTTCGAGCCTCGGATGTTCCACACTTCGGGGTTGGGTACGGCTGGCTGACGACGGCTAATAAGCCAGAAATGGCCATTCCAGTCTCCCTACTCTTTGTCGCTAATACCATTCTGCCTATATATATATATATATATATATATTGGGATGCCTAACTTCCAATACGTATATGTATTTTCAAAAGAAGTTTACTGACAAAAAAGAGGAAAACTGGGTTGGCTCAGGTCGGCTTGTTAGTCGCGAATCATATCTAATTACCCGATGGTTTAGTGCTCACCCAAGATATCTTCTTGCCTTACCAGCAAAAAGGTTCACCACAAGTTGCTATGAGTACGAGCTGCCCAAGGGTACGTCAATGCTTAAATTACTCTTCAGCCTAAATAAAATATCAATCGCACAATAATTGAAAAAAAACGAACTCAACCATTGTAAAATCGCGTTTTTGAACGATGTTCGGATTGCGCATCGTTACCACTGGGAGAAACTGATTATGAAACTTGCAGAGACTGAGAAAAAGGGGACGCAGTTGGCAGGTTTGGTATTTTCTTATGAATACATCATCAGTGACAGCATTGGGCAGCAGGAAAGTTTTACAAGTGTCTCAGTATTTATAGGACGCAAGTGACGCGCCATTGCATGACCGTGAAAATGGGCGGCTCTCGCATTCACCGCAGATGACTGTAGTTGGTGCACTAATTGTTGATTTCGCGTATCTGAGTCGCTGATTGCCAGAATTGCATCACTCACAATGTTAACTGTTTTGGCAGTTACTCGACACTGGGAACATTGCAGCCCGCAAGCTCCCCCGTGGTTAATTACCCTCCCCGGCAGTCTGAGCACAGAATATGGGGAGGGGAGGTCGTTGCCCCATTTAAAGGGATGTGAGGCGGAAAGGCCTTATTAAAGCAGCTCGAGATTCACGCAGTCGTCACCCTTAACGAGAATGATAGCATCATCAAGTCTGGATGTGTGATTGGGTCCCATTGAATGAGACGCGACTTATGAGCTGGCATAAGTCCTCACTGCTCTTGATACTCGTCCATCCACGTTTAGAGTTTTCTTCCATTTATTCTGACGATGTCACCTTGCCTAAAATTGCACCAGTCCCAAAAACGACCTCAAGTGTTTCTTGTTGTGGCATTGGGCTCTAAGACCCCACGAAGTGGAGCATGATGTTTTTTTCCGGTCCCTATGCAACTTCGCCCGAAACGTTCATGACGTACAAAACGGCAGTGAAGAGGAATGACGCCAGCTCCTAATTCGTGGTTCATTACAGAGGACCTGACCACATATTCGGGTTCGACGAGGTTAATCTTTGCAAGAGAAGTAACAACCGCGTGAGCCGCGAACTGTTTTCGTCATGATTCTCCCGCCCTCAGCCAACTAATAAGCTCAGTGACTTTCTGCCTCCATATTCTGTCCTGAATTAGCCAAACGAGGAGCCCGCGGACAAGCACAGTTCCATGTTGCCACGATATTATAGCAGAAATGCCAAGCGCGAACCTCCGTTCTGGCAACGATACGTAGAAATATGTTCGTCGTCAGTGAGAGGGACCATGTACCGAACTTTCGGGAACTGCTTAACGACATTGTCATTGACATTTTACTCAAAATGGAGAAAAGGAAGGTATGATGATTGTTCCCCTCTGACCTCCTTCTCATGCAAGAAATTTGTGGTGGATTTTTCACCATGATGTATCGAAAGACGGCTAACACAGAGAAAACCCTCAACTATCCTGGCATCTACTCGGTGGTACACGAGTACATCTTTATTGGGGTGCTCTAACATGAGCAAAGAACTGCCCGTAATCACCCGAAAGAACGAGTACGGGAACTTTGGCACTTACCGGACCAAGTTACAGTAAACGACGACCCAGAGGGCCTTAATAGCCACTGCCACGGCGTGCGCACAAGGCAAACACGGAGGAGAGTGTCACTAAGGCTATAGCCTTCTCCTTCGTAAATAGGATATGCACCAGAGGTGATGAAACACACTAGCATAGATTCCGGTGTGCGTATTGAAACCGTCCCGTAGTTACCATGCTTTAAATCAAAAAACAAAAGGAAGATCACCCGGGGCGCATAATTTATCGGCTTTCGTACCACGACAGTCGCTGCAATTATGCAGGCCAGACAGCGTAATTACTCAGGCCATGAATACATGGGCACAAACAAGCTACACTGAGGGACGACCAGCTAGCTCAAATCACTACCCACAGCCTAGAAGAGACCACCAACTTCGACATCGCTATCACGTAGTTAATTAAGCCCGTCGGCAGAGAGACAGGATGGGGGTGTCAGAATCCTCCTTTGATGAATATTCCTTTAGTATGTACTGCAATATTATATGAAAAAACCCCTGTCGGTCTTACATCCTGGTTTTATAAATTTGGAATCTTCGGTATAGAACAAACATTCTTCAGTTAGCAAACAATAAACTATAAGTCAACGCTGGTCATTTTTTAAATAACTGTCGCTTTTCTAGTGCTGCTAATCATACATTTGTGGGTTTCGTACGGACATACGAAAGCCAAAATAAATATATTTCCCCGAAAATTACCTAGCAGTCCAGGTGATAGACCATTTGCTGTATCCGATGCTCCCGCACGTTGATAATGGAGTAAACCATTAGGGGGTTTTCGACATGTTCTCGACAGTCCCATACTCCCAGAACCGGCAGTTTGTGTTAGTCTAAAAGGAAAACCGAATTGCAAGCTTGCATGGAGTCAATGAGACACATTTCGACCAAGATAAATCTTTGCCTAAAATTTACCATTCTTAGTCCAAAAGCGTCCCCGCTATATTAGGCGTGTTTTGTTCCTAACCATCGGCTTCCTCTGCAGGTGCGTTGAACCAAGTCCGGAGGCCAAACTCTAGGGCCGTATTGAGTCCGCGTATGTTTGTATGCCATTCCTTAGACATAAACGGACGTTTTGTCAGCCACTGCATTCAATACCGCTTCCAGTCGTTTTAAAGGGGACCGACCAGTGGTGCCTGTTGGCCTGAAGAAGGAGTAAAGTCGAACCAGATCGGACGTGATTTTTAAACCCTCACTTGTGAAACTTAATGCGTTTTTAACTATCCCGACGTGCTACCAGTCATGGTCTGGAAAACCATCAAGCGGCAGGATAATTCGGTCCAAATCAAGACTGAGAGGCAGACGACAATGTCCATATTTTAATGCGGACTTCATTTACTTTAGGTTCGACCACTCTCTTAAAATGGGCCTGTTACGTGTAAAGTTAGGGGCCAGGGCCTGTTGTGGCACGCGCAGCTGAACTGTCCAAGCTTGTCAGTAACTGTGCAAACATCGACATTTTGGTCGTGTTAACTTTGTTTTACGACTGTAGCCCGGTGACTGTGGGAGTTTAGGGTGAAAACAAGTGCTGCGCATTTATTCTTCCGTGTGAGCAGATTCATGCACAAGTCACGACTGCGCTTCCCTGCTGGGAAGTGGCGTGC
>CACRXP010000036.1:1374981-1393056 GCA_902702965.1 Spirometra erinaceieuropaei | reverse complement strand
CAATAATTTGTGGCTGTGCACTCCAGATGATAACTAAACTATTGACTTAATGGCTGTGGCAAGCTGCGTGCGGCACTCCCCATAATTGCTAAGGCAACCGAATTGCGCCGGGAAATCAACTCCCCCAAAACAATGATAACTTTGGATTCCTTGGCACAAGTTTTTGATTCTGGCCGTGACGGGTGGTAGGATTCTTGAACTGTTAAATAACTTATACTGACTTTTACTTAACTATCTGCGAAACGTGCATTGTAAGGAAGAGATCGATTATATAATCTATTAGATGTGTGCGGTCTTTGTTAATTTCCACCGAAGCAAATGGAATCAGATGTGAGATCAGTCAGAACATGGTACTGCAAGTAGCCTGAACTTCGGTGGGACATATAGTATGCGAAAGTGAGCAATACCCTTCCACTCAAAAGATATCTGCTGCATGAAATCATTCCACAGGCAGCCCTTACGATCCACACTCCTGAGTATCTGCTCGATTGTGCCTCCAATGCACGACCGTGCAAGTAATTAAAAATACTTTCTGTACACTCCGAAATTAACCATACAATTCTCCCTTAGCAACTGCATATGTTTCTTTGTTCATAGGTAATCAACTGCTGCAAACGTTTAGGATAATTTCGTCTGGTGTGAAGTGGGATTAATAAACTTCTAACTGTTTGATCAGAGAAATTTTCAAGTCACTAACTTTAAGATTTTTACCCCGCATCTTGCTTATTCCGGCAAATGCACCTCATGTTTATGTAGAAGGCGCCTGCACATCGATCTCGCTTACTTCGGGCGCTTCATGCATCAGTTTCCTTTCCAAATCTTTTGGCCGATCACTGACAAGATTTGGTGCTGCAGTTGACATAGAATGAGTTTCCGTCGAACGTATGCCACATCTTCGTGCAAAATCAGAGCGGCCGGGATAATATGTTCTTTGGGAAAAGCTGGCCCGCTGTGTTCCAATGCGAAATCAACGCGGTCCGATTAGATGAAAAGTGGTTCCCAGAATTTATGGCGCGGTCAATTTACGCGACGTAAAGGATGACTAACGTTGCGTCAGGATAAAAGGGCAAGTATTTTGACACATTTGCCATCATACCACATTAAGGTTACAAATATGGACGCCAGTTTTCTCCTATATATTGTTCGTATGCGATGCGACTTCGGAAAATCGTGTGTGAACTACATGTATATTCATAACGCGTTTAAGCTTTATAGCACGTTTCCTATAGTACCTTTATCCGATTCCTATTTCAGACTTAAAAGTAATTCACGAATATGCATTTGCAGTTCCTAGAGAAATGTGATTTTTACACCAAGAATAGGAGGCATCCGGGTCCAGCTGCTGTCCTGATGTTGTCGTCATCCAAATATATACAAGCGCGTCAAACTGGGCACCGAAGACAAGTCATCCAGTTCGACGGCTATAAAGGACGCAAGAAGACCAAATATGGTGACAGTATGTTACTAGCTCTCTAGATTTTGATGTACCCTTAAAGCAGGAGTAAGATAGTACGCACATGCTTAAACTGTGGTTGTGAAAACTCTACTCGATTGCGATGTTGGGCGGGAACTCGAGAAAATTCATTAGACAAAACTTCTACTCATCGATGAAAGCTCAGCTTCACGTAATTTGGAGAGGCCTTTTTTAAAAAATATGGAAAACCTGGTGGACAGTACTAGATTACCTTACAGTTTTCGTCAGTCAAAAAGAGCATTGTGTCCGTTTATTTTGTGTTCATAAAATCAACGCAAAATACCTCGTGGATATGTCAATACATATGTCAAACGCACTTTGGATATTGAATTTTGCTAGCGAATCTTTTAATTGGGTAATTCAAAGTGCACTGTTTCATATCTTTTGCAAATATGACAAACAGAGTCAAAAGATCTTACGTTTAACGTCATGAACGATCACCGCTAAAAACTCATCCGATTGTCTTGATTACCCTGTACGTAGTGAGTGCATACAATTCCGGAATTCAAACATGAAGGAACGAGAATAGCGCTTCTGAGCATGTCAATTTTCCCAAGGTGGATCTTCGGTCGTAGAAAGATTATTACAGAAAAAGCGACAAAAATGCACAATCACTTTGCGTCTGAACAGGAATAAACTGCATGAGAGGCAAAAAAGTAGCTCCCCCAGTATTTTAGATTTTCGCGTCCAGTTTAGAGTAACTTTCATGGCTTACTGCGAATGCGAATCCTCATCCAGCCCTATTTCACACACCATTCGATTTTTGCAATGTAATACTCAGGTAAGATTGAAGTTAATGTGGAATGCAAAGAAACATTGTCAAATTAACTTAGAGGACTGTTGACAGTGGTCATGCTAAGCAGTGAGACCACTTTGCCTGCAGCCTATATTGGTTGCTAAGATCAGCGTTTATTTGCCCAACGCATAGGAAAACAGCCCTACCGATATGGGATATCTGATTGCACACATACATAAATCAATTAGCAGTGTTATTTGCACGCGAGCATTTTTCATTGCCCCTTGTAAAATTTCAGCTCTCGCAGTGCAAGTCTCCGTCGAAAAGTCGAGAGAGGGTGACTGCAATGCGAGTAAAAGTGGAACATATTTTTTGTAAGCATTTCCTTTAGCTGTGTTGCACTTTTCCCCTCGTTATCATTTTGCAATCTTGTTACCAAAACGGGCGATAGGTCGTACCCCGTTCATAGGCAGCGCAGGCAGAAAGCCGCTGAGCAATCTTCGACTAGATTCCTTGCGATTTTATGCGTCATCCTGCTGTATTTAATTAGAAACAATTAAAAAGGTTCGTGTTTTATAGTGGTAAACATCTGGCTTCCAGGTGACATGTCATATAGAAGCGGGAAGTTCAGCGGAGGGGATATTTGTTTGGATGTTTCCAGTGGCGATTTTGACTACTCATCTGCACTGACTAGAGTGTCGAGTAAATACCTCTCATCATATGACAGGAGGGTTGCCCTGTACGACGACTCTCTTGCCAACGGTAGGTGCGAAACGTACATGCATCGTCCCCGTTCTTGTTTGTCATGACGATACTTTCCGGTCCCAACAGCCCCATGTCTTTACTATCGTTTATTAAGGGTGTTCATAAAACCAGAGAAAGGCAGGCGAATTTGTGCGACGATATATGAACTGTATGGATGCGTCAAAATTATTTGGTCCTGCCTTCATATGTTACCGTGATGTCGATCTAGAGTCTAGACGCAACAAGGGTAGATATGAGCCATGACTGCACAGCATCAGTTGCCCTCTGCGATTTTGGTTTTAACCTCCAACAGCCAAATACTCTTCAAGCAAACGCGTTTGCAGCGGTCGGCTGGTTTGTTGGACATAGCACTTTTTTCCACATCTATACTGACGTCGGTAGACATTGGCCGACTTTTCCTGATTAAAGGCAGAATCGTTTGGCGGCATCAGGTGCCTACTGGTTGTCGGCCAAGCTTAGGGGTTGCTCGTGTCCTGAATGGCGCCAGAAATATAGGCATGCTTTTGGAGACTTCGGATGTTGGATTACCTGGCATTGACTAAACGGGAAGTCACGCTTATGATCCCAAAGGGGTATAGAGAGGTAAATTGATAAGTATGGGGTAAAAGGACACCAGCCTTCTGCTTCAAAATTCCTTGTTAAATCCTTCAATTATTGTAATTATCAACCTAATAGGATGGCGCAGTAATATACGAACTTAGAGTGGCCTTTACTTACAGTACCATATAAGCATGTTTTTCTATAATTCGATTAGTTAAACCAGTGGTTTTAAGTTTTATGGTAATTCTTGACAACAACAAAGAAGACTATAAAGACATTTTGGGAGAATAAACGTTTCTTCGAAAGCTATCCTCTAATTGAAGTCATCAAAAACACAGCTCAAGTTAGGCAACTTGGTCACTTGCATTAATACAACCCATTGGTAGCCGAGCCCATCGAAATTTTTTTATATCGGCTGTAGTCGAAAAGATCAACTCAGGTGTGTCTTGGCAGATTTTAAAAATTACTTTGACCCAACTGTGATAAACTCCGTGCCTCAGTCGTGCCTCGTAGGTCAGATGGTTACAGCGTTGGCTGTACTAAAGCCTCCCCTTGCTGCTGTGGGTTCAGATCCTATTGAAGAAGCGAGTTTTTTACGGTTGGCTCCAAGGAAATTATTTGAAATCTGCTAAAACATCTCTAAATTACGTGAGTCTGGTCGTCATCTGGTGGATTATAGATATATTACTTAGAAAAGTCCTGCTTGGGCGGTCACCTTTCTGTACCAGATTTGGTGGATTACGGACGTTGCAGTAGGTTGGGTGGGTAAACTTAGCCCAAATGTGACGAAACTTGCGTCGTCCGGTGAGGCCTCGTAGCTCAGATGGTTAGAGTGTTGGCTGTGCTGAAGCCACCCCTTGTTGTCGCGGTCTTGAATGCCACCCAGGAACCGAGTTTTTCGCGGTTGGGTCAAAGGGGAAAAGATTAACATTAATGTAACAGAGACGTTTGTTAATTCAGTTCCTTCCGGAGAATAGAATAGGCTATATCCAGTTGTAACCGCATGGGAGTCTGGAATTACTTACGGAAGTCCAGTGGTGACTAGCAAACAGGAATTACCTTATTCAGTTCTGCAATTGAAATAGATCGATGAACGCCCCATATATTGGTTTTTATCGCTAAAACGGTATGGGTCTCTAAACGTCCTGCCCAGTGTGATTTTGTTGTGACACTTCGTAAATACCTTGTTATGTTATGACAAAACGTCTCACACAGAAAATTAATCCTGAGCTGCCAACGATCAAAGTCGACCGCTAATCATATTTTTAGCAGAAAGCAATCTTCATAGTAAGCGATTTTTTGCAATTTCAATTTTGACTTAAGATAAGCCATAATCCTGCACGGTCTGGAAAACGGTCAGAGGGGATGTTGTGGCCGTCTTCTTTTCACCGATAAACTGGGAGCGTCTGAAGATTAAGAAGTCAATTTCACCAGCCGGAATTTGGGACACAACAAAGGGGAGACTTTAAAGCTCTTCAGACTTCTCGAGGACTGGGTTTTCAATGTATTTGTGCGATCATGATTAACCTGAAAACAGTCCGAACTCAAAATATGACTATAAATAAGCAGGCCGTGTCAAATGTAGAATCTGAATAGAGTTTGTCTCGTTTGGTTCGTTCTAGTGGATTTGCAATAATTCGACGTGGAACATTCCTGAGAACGGAAGTGGAAGGCCATAAGGGGACTTTGTTTCCAAAATGGCATGTGCTTAACATGGAGAACATTTCTTGGAACAGGTAAAAAGGAACTATCGACATCGTGAAACGATGCCTGCATTTGTGCGTTTATAATAAACCATCAGTTGCATGTGCAATAGAAAATAATATAGAAATATAGTGAATTATTTTCGTCAAGTGCAAGTGGGACTGGTGCGTCTGGTTCTCAGTTGTAGAAGATTGTCAGTCAACCATATTTCAACCCAGGCCTTGAAGACCCCTGTCACATGCAGCCACTAAACACTAGATCTGATAGGGCGTCACGGCTTTGTGTTTTCTTGACCTGCCAACGAAAACATCAGTGCTGCATAGAATTCGCGGTCAAAGGCCTTCACTCAATATAAACTTGGATGCCACCATTCCGATCGTTCTTGGAGTTCTGGTGTTGGATGTACCTAGGCAGTCGCCTAGCGACAAGCATTGAGGGATCAGTATATATTACCGACTACCCGCATGTGATCGTAGGTTGCAGACGTAAGGCAGAAACAATCAGGCAAATGGCATCCATATTTATGGGACTTCTTAGACTTTTCAAAATCAGATACCGAACTTATTAGGCATTTATTTTCCTGGGAAACAGTTACTGCCCAGAGCAACTGCAGCATCAGCCACTAATAGTATGTTTTGCGTCTCGTTGATTTTCCGCAGTCTACTTGAAATTTTCTATATGCAAATTTTCAAAAAATATAACAAGATGAGAGGACACGTTAGTCATATTTAGATGTCTTTTGACCATGTAGATTTCAGTATGATATGGGCCTCTGTAACAGGCCACGCAGGCAGTGCATCGGACCAAAATCGTGGCCAGGTTAGGACACGGTACACATTAACCGGGTGGTGCAGGGTCCGCGTGTACCATGGCAAATGTCACTCGTAGGAGGTCGGTGGCCCGAATCATACCACGTCTGTCATTTGTGTCCAATCGCAACATTAGCTGGCTTACCGGCACAGGTAGCGGAGTAGGATGTGGGAGAGGGAAGTAAAAGTTGCGTCATCTATTGGGACTCCGCCCACGCGGCACTTCAGCGGATTCCTTATTAAAGACAGTCCGACACGCCCTAAAACTACCACGACGTGCTCACGGTGCGACTTGGTAGGCTGTCAGCCTAAGGGATTACTCGGTCCTCTTGGGACTGCATATCAGGCTGCAATGTCGCCTTCTTATGCGGCACACTTAGCACTCCCAGTCCAGAGGGATCCCTACCGAGCTTGTTTCTGTGACAGGCTGGTTCATCGTGGCCAGATTAGACCGTGCACGACACGCGTGGGCGGGCTTATCAATCTTGTAGGCCGCTGCGCCCGATCCCGCCTCCGGTCGTCTTGCCATCGAAGCCCGTGGGTAATTGAGTGGAGAATGCGGTATAAGTTGCGTAAGTCTCCCTTACTATAAACTAACTTGCGCGCAAGTTACAGTCACGCGACAACCATAAGCTGGAGCAAACGGTGCACATCGTCGCATGCGACAGCCAAACGGACATTACAATATTTTACGCAAATCAATTACTAAGATTAGTGTTATTTTCGCAACATGATGTTTTATTTATTAGAAAGTGGGTCAACTTCAGACTACTGTGAAAAATACTACCTTTAATGGCAAAATTTATTAAGTTGGCCGTTAATCGGCAAAGAAATGGTTTGACTGTTTTGGTGTCGCGGCAGTCGTCTGTGAATCGCTAGGCCGTTCCCATTTCAGCCTACATAGACGATCACATATTAGTGAGAAGAAAACTACTCAAGTTAGTTTAGGACGGCATAGACAAGTTGTCCTTTGGATGAGCTGACGCAGTTTTAATCCAAGGATGTTTAATTGATCGCTACTCACCAAAACAGTTGTACTTCTAATTAATGATTCATCTTTCCGTCAGCAAAAATAAGTTATCTTACGCTCCGCAATATATTTCCTTACATAGCTTTTTAGCAGCCTCCAAATTATCATAAATATTTTACCTATTTTGACAGCCTTATGGGTCAGAAATGGGTCAACATTAGTAGTCGCAAATACAGCAATCTTCCTATGGGCATATTTTTCCAGTGTCATGTTTTACAGTTAGCGGTTTTTTTAGTTATCGAGCACTTCCTTTTGACATGTTCTTCGCAACAGCACTGCTTTTTCGCAGGATAAAGGGGCAAATGCTTTCGTCGTTTTGCATGAGAAGACGTCCTGCGTGCTAATTTAAGTAATTGGATGCCCTTTCCAGTCCCAATCGATAATTATCCAACTCTTGTTTTATATTTAACACACATGGCCGTCGTCTACTGACATGAACTCGACCATATGGCATTTCATTTGGCTCATGCAATGAGGTTGCTTGAAAATGCCCTTCAAAATGCAAGACTTGGTCCCCAGATCCGCTCTCTGGTCTTCTTAGTGCCTGCCTTTTTGATTTTATCTTTCGAAATTGACAGTTGCATTGACCTAAGCACTGACAGAATACCGTCTGAGGCTGTAGTGTCCTTAATATAAATAAGGCACGGGCTTATGGTTTGTTTTTTTAGTCTTTACCTATCATAAGTACTACGAGGATGTATGTTTGGTCTAAAATAAATGCTAAAAAGAGCAAACAAGTATCGAATGGAGGAGAATTGATAGCGCTTCCAAATGGTGTGCACAAAAGCAGTCTACACTTCAAATTAACTATGCTTAAGGGTGTATATATCAATTCCTAATAAACGGGGCATTTTAGCGTTAGAAAGATAAATTATCTTCGTAATATATATAGGCATGTTAAACAGTACCACGTCGTGCATTCACAGCATTCACATACGCTCTTGTACAGCTCAATATTCCGAATTTCCAAGCCTACAGTAGTGGGCATTTGGAAACTTAAACATCAACGTTTTACACATCAGACTATGTACTAGTAGACAAATTGTCTATTGTTTGTCGGTTCATTGTGGAAAAATTGAACTGGGTGCTATGACTGGTGTACGTCGACGAAATTCTTTAAATGAACGTATTTTTATCTATTGAATTTGATATATATCGTTTATATTTTTTCTCTATGTACATAACTTTCATAAGGTGTTGGATGTAAAGTTCAAATGATTCCGACGCGACTAAAAGAAACAAAACCTGAAGTCAGTTGAGAAAGAGACTACGAATATTTTTTAAGAAAACAGTCGTTGAGCTGAGGTCCACAAATGAAAGTCTTTGATGTTTTACAACTATCATGTCTAAACCCACCTATTGCATTTTTATTAATCTACACACGTCTTGCTCTGTTAAATGTGCCTAATAACTTTTTAAGATCAACTTAAGAATTGGCCTCAGGTAGGTCAAAGACAGTAAACGTCACAAGTTTGTAATAGCAGGACCTAATCAAGTAAAAATATGGTACCGTTCAAGGGGATGTATGCCGTAATTTGTTAAAGGCAAAGTTTATGAATGATGAATGACGCTTCAAAGACTTGCAATTTTTTTGAATTAAAATGTCAATCGGCTCTCTGTTTTTGCATATTTATTGGTGGGGTCTCACAGGATCGAAATCATTCCAAAGGACTCATTAGTAAATACATCGACTTTTTGGTACTTGGTTGAAAACAACCTGCTATGCGAGCATAGCTTGGAGCGTCGCTTTGTACGACTTTTTGGGTAGTGCGAATTTCACCTTCATCGAATGACTAAAGGCGTAAAGTGAAGCATCGTCTGGATGAATTTTTAATAATACGTTAACTAAGCTTCGGCCCAAACTAATAACGACGTTAGTATCAAACATTTCCTCGTGGATCTACACAAGAACGTGATCTGGCTGTTCAGTTTAATCAGATTTTTTCTGTCGTTCATTTGGAAAGTAGTCATTCTTGTTTGACTTTCTGTGTTCCGCGTGATGAGCAGTATTGGTTTCCTCAATACTAGGCCAATGACGCAAGTCATTAAACAAGTGTGCTAAATCACTAAGTGGATCCAAACAATCGTTTGAAAACAAAATGTCCATTTTTGACCGCAACTCATCTTTTTAAGATAGTAACTGCCGAACGTGACAGAATGTGGTGTTTTGATGATTGTGCAGTGCAGGTGGGACTGGTAGAAGCATCCAGAGGTATTATTGGAAGGAAATTTCTAAGAACGCTTGCGCAAAACTCGACGCCGATCATGGACTGTTGGCTGCAATTCGTTTTTAACTAACACCTGTGCTGTTATTACGGTAAATCATTGTACAGTTCTATACTCTTGGCTGTCTCTTGGCGGTTTGTGAATATTAGGCGGTTATTCCGCAGTAGCTGATGGATTTCAGCTCAAATATTCATAGCAAACTTTGGACCGTGCCTGAAAAGGTCCGTTTCGAAAGATTTACTCCAAGTTCGCGCATTAGTTTCATCGGAAATTAAACAACGCAAACTAAATTCTAGCTTTCAAAACCTCTTTTCTAAAAGAGTATTTGGGTGTGCAGTTAATCATTTGTTGGATCATTTGCTTTTTTCCAGATTCGTATTGTAAGTAGTGGTTGGAAATACCCGACATTTGACTCTGGTCATGACGAGACGCATTCGTGCCACGGAGCAGGTTCCGAAAATCTGCAGACCAACTTCTGCGTTCACAGCGGCAATCAGTCGATGCTATTTGAATCTTAATCCTTGGGGAAAGTGAGTTAAAGTAATACAGTGTTGTACACTGCGTGTATACCTTACTGAAGTTAGCCGCAAATGAAAAACCACGAACGATCTTATTTTGTTGAATGAGACATTTTGTATGTTAATGGCACTTAACAGTTATGAAGTCAAACAAGAGGCAACGCTTTTACAAACAAGTACTTAAAACGGAAAATCGGAATAACGTTTTTTGGTAGTTGGATTACATTCGTACCCCATTAATCCATTTGAGAATATGTCGCCCTGATATATATGCATATACATTCATATGTATTATGATAAAGTGACACTCACCAATCAAGTTATTGGGCATACTCGTCCCGTTGTTCTCAATCTGGCGCCATTGCAAGCAGTCGCATAGCGACCAGTAACTAGGTTGTGGAGTGTCGACAAAGACGAGGGAGACCAGAATGCACGTTTCTGACCTGTTATCCATTATAAATCAGTCGTGCTCAAAACCAAGTGTGAACCACATGGGATCTGAGTCCGTGGGTCATTTACAGAGAGTTCGACCCGACGATCAAAGATCCTGAGTTCGAATCCCAGGCGATTTACACCGAGGACTGAATATGACCGGTTGACGGCGGCGAATACGCCAGAGATGGCCATTACAGTCCTGCTTGTCCTTGTCGGTGATCCATTATCTGCTTACATATGAGTATGTGTAATGACAAGGATCGCTCACCGATCGCGCTACGAAACTCGCTAAACCCGTTGTGTCCTGGACCCCCTTTTGATCCCCACAAAAAGTCGCAAAGCGTCATGTAACATAGGCAGTATAGCATTACCGACAATAACGAGAGAGACTGGATTAGCATTTTCACTGTAACCTTCTGAACTTACTGAAAAAATTCTGATTGTCTCAAGGGCGTTGAACCCGGTGAAATATGTAGAGTATGATATGTGAACAAAAACTCACCCCATGGTAAAAGAAGTGGCCTTCAGCCAAACTCAAGAAAGGGTTTTTATTCTCATGTTTGAACCCAAACTCTGACACTAAACCAAACCAAAACTTTGATCACAAATATTAACCTAAATCTAACTCTAACCCACTTCTCCACCCTAACCTCAATCTGCCTGAAAGTTGACGCAAGGCCACTTTTATTGTGGGAGAGTTGCTATCCCAATGCATTGCCCTATGTGGTGTTTCGTGAAGGCGCAACAGACGATTTCTACTCCGGATTTGGCATAGGGTTACTTCTTCCGGTTCGTATGTCATTCTCAATGATGGTAAGGGAAATAGAACTGTTTCAGTCGCATGCTTAAAATGGTTCGACCGTCGTTGCTGACGATGTCCACCGTGTGCACCACAACAGGGTGGAAGCATAGACGGTGATTTGCGCGTGACTTAGTTTATGTAAATGTAGACATTCGCAGAATCCATCGTACTCTCTTCTCCTCCTCCACCTGGACCCCGTGTCAATACAGTGTTAAGAAACCGTAGACGGGGTAGGGCGCAGGTGGATGGCGCGCTGAGCCCGCACCTTGGTGTTCCACTCCACACCCCTTGGTTCGCACGACAAATGACTAGGATTTTAATAAACAGCAAGAGGATCTGGCTTAGCCGAATCCACCCCTAGATGTGCCGTCCCATTTGGCTCGGATCCCATGGAGTGGGAGTGCTACAAATGAGACATTAAGGAGGAGCCATTGCAGCCTAACTCTTGGACCACCAGTCGGCCGCTCCACATAAACACGCAACACTGAGCCGACTGCGAGGTCCAAGTTATTCCGTCAGGTGGCAGCCTTCCAAGCCACCGCTTTAAGTGCACCGATATAGCTTCAAGCGCATCAGATTGTTTATAATGAGGAAAATGCGCTGAGTCGTTGACCTCAGTCTCTCTACCTATTTCTAAGCCCCAGTCGCTGCTTGAGATTGTACTAGACAGACAATCACTTTCATCCCTATTTGCCTTCCAGATCTTCTGCGCTATCTGTTGGTTTCGATGCAGATACGTAACTGCCCATTAACCGTTTATTCAGCGGCTGATTTGACCAATGCTGGTTATTTTAAAGTGAAACTTTGGCTTGTGAGTCTGTTTATTTTTACCGTGTTTGTCCATAAACGGTAACTGCTTTTTCAATATTTGAGCAGAAACCCTGTCATATGTCTGGTTCCAGGAAACGTTACGTAAAAAAATATTTTAATCTTGAGGCTCCTATTCATTTGATTTTATGAAGAGTTTTCTGTCGAGCAGGACCCTGGATTTAGCTTGTTGGATTTGGAACACCGGAGACTAATTGTTCATAGACAGTCTTACAAATGGACTTCCATTGGTTGTTGTAATAAACTCACTCGTGAGCTACTGCATAAGGGTTATGCGCCTTACTGGTTTTTTCGCTTGCATATTCGTTTGTCATATCTGGCTGATAGTTTCAACGGCAGAGGTGCTCTGCAGAGATTGGCAGTACTTTTAAAAGCGTTTCGGAATAGCTAAATGCCATACCGGAACCTGCGTTGGGGCGCTTCGTGCCTCGAGGTAACCACTTAACGAAACTTACTGGGATACGCTTTCAGCAACCTATGGAGTCATGATATTGGCCAAACATTTCATTAACCCGCGAACTGCCAACTATTCGTGGTACTATGACATGAGGTATGCCTTTAGGTATCACAAAGTTTGCTAACATTATGCACATTCGACCCTCAGGGGAGTCCTTCTTTATCGGTGTTAATGTTATCGCATCGCTGACCCACCTTGAGCGAATTGTGACACTACTCGTGAAAATAAATCCACGACGATATAATGCTCCTCGAAACAATAAGGTAAAACCCTGATCCGTATCGTATTTTTTAACAAATGGCATTGTAGCAAACCAGACTTTTCCGATATGAAACAAGTTTCAGGCCTGTGCTGCTCTATTTGAGCGAGCTTAATCTATTCCCCAAACAAGCCGAAACAGTCAATGCTATTAATCACAGTCTGTCTCGCACGGTCCATGTGTTGCCACCCCTTGCGCGCACAGAGCGGAACGCGCATCATGTGCTGAAATCGAAATCATTTACTATGATACCGTAAGTGTAAGCAAAGCATAGCGCTAATGTGAAATAAAAAGCACCGAATCACTAATAACCTAATTGAGTGCACTGCAATCAATGGCAGTTGTAATCTGTAGGAGTTAGCCTATATGAGTTCATATTATAAATTCGGAAAACTTTCGTATAAATGCATGTGCCAGGTGGCTTTTGCGCACATCGAGAAGTTTATTTAGAATGTTAAATTGGAGGCACCAACATGCTACCAGCAATGACAAGATGCATTTCAATATTTAATTTACCGTTTCTTTAAAAAGGCTTGCTACCCAATTAATTATTGCGGTATTGACAGACAACAAAGTTAACAATCTTCACGTAGATAATGAGTAGTGTTTGGTGTAATAGTCTATCACTCATTATACAGAGTAGCCAAAAACAGCTCTACGATGCAAAAATTCTCCAACTTTTTGCTTCTGAGCATCAGCGTTTGTTTTCCGAAAACTGATTTCGGAAAGATCCATGTCCGATCAGTGCGCAGAAACCGTTGAATTTCAAAAATGATCTCTGTATTGTTCTTATGCAAAAAAGCATAAGTGCGCAAATTTTGTCAAAAATCCACCACTCAAACGAGAAACAGACTGCTTGTTTCAGCGTTTCAGTAACGAATGTCGGTTACTGATTTTCCACAAGCATGGCGACAGTATCTAGGGCATAGTTGGAAAATATTCAGCGAATGAATCAGGGCATTCTATTAAGGCCATGAGCATCCACTCTAAGATGTTCGCACCAGCCCAGAATCTTGTGAGCCTCATTGTGACGCATGCAAACATCTGTGCACGCGCGCTCATGCGGGTTGTAATTGGTGCAAGAATTAAAGTCGACCGACCAACAGCTGACTCAAGTAATCCGAATTCAAGACACGTTCAAAGGGGACGGCAACTTTATTCACAATCTGATTATGGGGGTTGGAATCCCCTTCAACCTAAGCGGCAACGTGATTAAACACTGCGAATCAGACTTTAATTATCCAACATGAACTGCATGTTCTTATGATCACAGTTGTGTGTGACATAACATCGGAGAGGGCAGTCAGATCCTTCTATTTAAAGAAAAGGATGCGAGTCACGCTAAGGGGGTCGACGACCGATATCGGGCATTGCTGAGACTTCTTCAGCCTCCAGAGAAGAAGAGGTATGGGACTTAGTGGCCTTAAGTTGGGGTACTTTTCCATATAGTGGGTGTTATCACGCAGAAACCAAAGCTAAGTTTCCAAAAGCAAATAAATCTACCTCATGGTGTCTTAATGCATGTCCACGTTTTTTCGACTTGGAAACAACGGAACTTTTTTACTTTGAGGCAACTTAAAGGGTCGGATACTTGTCAATGTGTCCGAAACCGAACAGCAGCGTAATGGCATTATTCGGACAGAAATTCATACGTAAACTCAGACGTCTTATTAGTCATCATGAAACACTCTGTAGAGTCTGTGTTTCTGAAACGCAACTTAGGGTATTCACATAGCATTAATTTACTTAGTTGGGTAGAAATATCACATTTTAGCGCACTTAACATAGCCAAAGATTCAGAAAAATTTAAACAAAAAATTTATTCAATGTTTGATGGCAAACCTAATTACAGGTCTCCCCATATTTATATCAATGTAGAAGCCTAATAACTAACTATTGAAATAAGATGTTTGCGATTTGACCAACAAAATTGAATTTAAAACGCCTGAATTTGGTTCCAAGACATCCAGTTGTGTTTTTTGAGCTTCAACACCATATGCAACATCTTCGTTAAGGAGAATTTGCAGTTGATCTTTAGAAAAAGGTGTGGGGCCAAGCAAAATGGTGCATATTCAATATGACGCCTTCGAGCATTTAAAACGCTTACTAACTCTTTAGCAGGATACAAATCTAAGGCACCCGATCATTTTGAAAAGAAAAACTCGTCGGTTTAACACAAATGCTAGAAAGGAAACGTATCATTGTCTACAATAGAAACAGAGTCAGAAAATATTTTCATATACATATATTACCAGAAATCTCATAGATAACGCTGGGGTCCCGCTGAAGAGCCGAACTCCTCGCAGCTGTGTCACGCAGCGGCAGAATATCGGCAAAACACGTGTCTGGGTTTTTAGCAGGTATCTATGTCGGGAGTACAGTATAATACCTTCACCATATGGATTTCATATTACTCGCAGTACTAATTGTTTGTAAAATGGGCATTACATAGTTTTTCCACAGTAGGTGATTGTCATTGACTCGAATGTTCATTGAAATTTCGGTCCTGACCCCCAAAAGTCATGTCTCGGAGAGTTAACTCTAAGTCCTGCATTGAGTAATTTCTGAAATTATTCACCTGATTATTCTATGGAGTTCATACACCAGAAGCCGCACAGAGCACGCTGGAGATTATATTGAACAGCCGACCTCTCGCAGCTGTGTCAAGCAGCGGCAGAATATCGACGAAACACGTGTCTGGGCTTTTAGAAAGTATCTATGTCGGGAGTACGGTGTAATACATTTAATAAATATATATTAGGCAAAATGTCTTTACCATTATATGCAGCATTTTAGCTTGTCTAAATATAGTCAAAAAGCAACGAGTAGCAAGTTGTCGACCTGAGGAGGCCAAAGAGTCAACCCCCCTAAACTGGACTTCTAGGACACATCTGTTAGCGATTTAGTTGTTTGACTCCGTCATAAGAAATCATTCCTTACTTATTTTCATTTCTCTCCTGACTTTCGAAAGGCGAATGTCTGCCATAGTGCAAGTCGAATTCATAGCCCTGCTTATTAAATAGTACGGAACAGGAAAGTTGTACATACTTCACCAAACAGCAATAAGGTAGGCAGATTCTCCCCTGCCATTAAATTACTCTCCTTGAAACTCCGCTAATTGCGAATAATGGAACGATGTCTGCATTTGGAATGAAAAATCTCGATATACCTTTAATTACCTTTGGGATAGAACTAAGGCAAGACTATAATTAAAAACATCTGGGCAGGGTGGAAAACTCATCAAATGCTCGCCGCACAATTAGGCGTTCATTTAGTGCATAGACTTAAGGGAAATTTCTCCATCAACTTACAGGTCTTAAGGTGTTTCCCGATCTGGATACGGATGATACTTGTCCTGTTGTAGGTTGAGACGCAATCTAAAATCCCCGCAGACATTTCCGATAGCAACTGACAGGATAAGGGGTCCGTAGTTCGACGGTAGAGCGTCTGGCGTAAAAGCACTCTACGACTTCAGAAAGAGCGTTCTAATTTTAGGGTCCTGAAGAGCCCGGTTTCGGGAAAATGGACTGTCGGCCATAGATATCCGTCTTAATCTAAATTGTCCTTGTCGGTACTCCCCTCAATTATAACCAAATGTGCCCGACTCCTTCTTAGCGACATCTCTTGTGGAGACTACCCATTAACTCCCTCCCGAGGCTCTGGGCCTACTTAGACTTTTTGCAAATTGCTCATGTGTTCATGATAGCTCATGATTTTCCAGTTTATTCGTCGGTAACATTTGTGTGGCCGTACTGCTTCAAGGGAAATGAACTCTTGCCTTGATCCCCCAGAGCAGATAGATTTATCCGGACTCTCACATGGATTTTTTACTCCTCCAAATGGATTACAGCAAATGACATTTTGTCAGTTTCTGTTCAGAGACCGAATTCCCGCGCGCTCCCGCACGCATCAGTTTCATCCTAGAAACCCGTAGCCACATATTCGTACGGCCCAGAATTTGACGCACGCTGTGGATCGAGACAGCAAGCAGTGAATTAGGAAAACGTTTTAGGGCGACGCAACGTAGACGTCTTTGATACTGCGTCAGGAAAATAGACAAATATAGATTTTATGCGATCAAATTAAACTTGAAGAAAGTCCAACAACTGAACTAAGGTGTGCGTACAGCTCGGATGCTATGGTTTGCTGACTGTGATTTTGAGAGCATGGTAGAAAATTTCCAACCGTAGAGTCCTCTCTCTCTCGCTCATCCGTGGTCATGGCATAAATGCTAGTACGGGAAATGCGTTGCAAATGTGAATGGTCAAATAAACTTGCTCACTTTTAAGGACGCTGTGAAGTAAATACCTGGTTTTTCATGCATAGCCTGCATAATCCACCAAATAATTACAAACACACGTCACTGAAAAATTGTTCAGAATAACCAAACTGTACGCCAGTGCTCACGAGCACAACTCAAATGTTCTTTTAGTACAGCACATATGTATGCGACGATGATTTTCCAAATGTGACTTTAAGATTTGCGGGTGCTATAGTCAAGTACACAGATGGTAAGAACTGCTTCAAAAAGGCAACCTGCTTCTCCCATTGACAGCGCGGTTATAGCTAAGAACGTAGACTGTGCGTTTGCGTCATAATAGGGCAAAGACGTCCTCATTTACCTTGAAGAGTAGTTCCTAACGGTTCAGGCGTCATTACAAAAGTTTTCAGGTAGTAGCCTTCCCAGTACGTCTTACAAGTCATGACTGTATATTTTTTTCATTCATCAGGGTACTCAATTTTGTTGAGATCATCAGTTTCGCAATGTAAACGTTTTGGCATCGGTTACCCTCTCACTGATCAAAAAGTGTGGGACAACGATGCGACTGTCAAAATTTAGCCCTTTATGGCACTCACAAAAATAGCATTTTGCCTGACCTTTAACCAGTGCACCCAACAATCGAAGGGACACTTCATAGATAGCTGAAAAATAGGTCAAACACACTTTCAGATAAGGCTACTTTTAGAGAGGACTCTTTCAGCTCTCAAGACTAATTTTGGCATAGAACAACATAGTCATAATGCTAGTTAGTACTTTTGCACTGATTTTCGCGGTGTTCTGGCGGAGGATCCTACGGAAAGTTTTCGTCATTCGGGGTCAGGAATTCTGAATATTTTGGGCGTCTCCGCTTGTAATTTGACGCAAAACTTGCAGTTAAGCCAGTGTGTTCCCACTTTATCGTTGGCACTCTGAAAATTTTGAAATCCCATGTTCGTAGCAATTACGGGTCTGTTACGATTTCAGGACGATGTGTGGACCTTTATTTTAATTGAATGCTGTCAAGTTGTGCCCGGGCGTTTACGATATATAAGCCGAAGAGACTTGTTACACACCACATTTTCAATCTTATAAATGCCTCCCTTCCTTAATTATTCGTCCTCAGGCGACAGCGGATAACGTAGCTCCAAGACGAAAGTGGACTTCATTTTTCATCCGGCAATTCGGTCTTTCGCCAAAAACAACTACACACATTCCTTTTAAGTCAACGATT
>CACRXP010000036.1:1364665-1374679 GCA_902702965.1 Spirometra erinaceieuropaei | reverse complement strand
GTTTAGCAACTTAGCAAAAGCTGCATATATCAGCCGGAAACTTATTTAAAACATAAGAGTTAATGTTCTGTGACTTTATAGACACATTTTACACTTGTCGTTCTGGTCATACTCTCTTAGGACTTATTGCATGTTTAGGTTAGTAGAAAATTTGAAATCTAAGAATACTTGTTCGGCGGCTGAAATCCAGACGACTTTTAGATAATGAAATGTTTTTAATACATATTTTTGCCCTTGGAAACAGTTAAAATACCGAAAACTGGTCCTCCATCAATTTTATGAAAGAGTTGCTTAGCCCGAACCCTTGGGTAGATCAACCTTTTTAAATCCAATTGAGAAAGTTGATTTACTTTCCATATTATGTGTAAGAGTGCGCGACATATGCGCTGTAGAACACAACAGGATTGTTAGGAGACCGTGCAATTTATTTCCCCGCGCTTCAAAAATCGAGTTTTTATCGTCTGGAGCGAGTGCTGTACAGCGTCTCACGGTCACGCCGGCGTGGTCCTTAACAGGCGTCATCTCTCCAGTTCTCACTTCGGAGGGGGAGGGCGGGAGATGTCGCCAAGAGTCACGCCTCCCGTCAAGGCCTGGTGTCTGAGAGTTGAAGGCCGTCGCCGACCTTAGTTGACGTCATCGAACCGCCAATTTTGTTTGCACTCAGCTGGCTACCGTAGAAGTTAACGAGGTGTCGCTGACGTCTGCGCCTTCGTTTGCCCACGGTTGTGACGCTGTCAGGTACGTTCCGGCCTAGATCCTTCCACGACTGGGATCGTGTCTGACCCAGATTCTCATCTAGCTTTGCACCCCTTGAACTGCATCGGGAGATCCCAGCAGGCCGCAGGAAGAACCACATAAGGGTAGATGGAGGTTGTTCCCATGGGCTAGGCCTCATGGAGTTCGATCTTTCTGTTGTAATACTTTTTGGACAGAACTTTAGCTTAATAGGAACCAAAAGTAAGTCCAAAGCTTCTACACTGACCCTTTATCATATGCGACGGATTCAGCTTTCCCACTTCCCTCATATCATCCTTTACGCGAATCCATGGTTATCTGTCTATCTACCTACTGTAGTTAACTTCGCGGGAGTGACACTGAATACAGTAGATGAAGCCCGCCGTCTCGCCTTTTGACAAGAGACCTCCAGTACCATGATTCGATGCCAGTTGATTGCTTCCAGTCTGTGGGTAAAGTTATTTGCCGGTAGTCGCATTGGACTAACGACTTCCTCAGAAACGTCCTAGCTGCATTAAGGAGCAGGCCAGAGTTTTTTATTCTCTCGCTGACGTCTGGCTTTGTCTAAATTGTCTTCCGCGTTCGATGGAGTTGATGGTTATCCATCAGCCATGCACAGACGCTAAAGGTACTAGAATTTCAATCTTTCGTCGTGCAGCTCAATGTGATGTGCTTCTGTCCTGTTGTACAGAATTTGAATATGACCGCTTGCGCTGGCAACCTGGACGCTGGCACGAGCTGGTGGTCCGCCTATACGCCGTCGTACTTGAGCATCCGTCAGATTCTAGGTGAGCGAGAACTTCAAAGAACAGCAATTGGCAGTAGGTATCTGCCTTATTTGTGCATTTCTTGTCCCGAAAAATGGAAGTGAAGGCATCAGGGGGATTCCAGTATCCTTTGCCCCTGATTATAACGAGGGTATTATCGACGTATCGAGTCCAAATTTGGCCTGTTGGCAACAAAACTAACGCCTCCAGATTTTGGAATCTCCTCCTGCGAAAGCGACGTAAAGTGGCAGTCGCATTGGCGTTTATGGTTGTTTTGGATATGAAATATGAATTTCGGCAGAATTTTAGGAGTTGTACGGCACGTCTTCGCTTCAGTTTCTTGACTATCATTTCTTAATGACTCGACCAGTTCGCTACAAACTTCGAGTTTTGAGTTCTGCCGGACTGAACAGAAGAAATAAGCGCCACCTTGTGGGACCATGGACTCATTTGTGTTGGGTTGCATCATCCCGAGCCGTTCCAGGAGTTGAGTAGCTGAACTAGTTGTAGTGAGTGTGTCAGGGATGGGGAACCTTGGGTGCTGAGACAAACAGCTAGTGATGTAGTCAGGAAAATTGCAGAGCACTTGCAAAAAGGACATAGGCATTATCAACTCTAGGCATTTTCTGACCGTAAGACGGTATGCATCAAGAAAACGAAAGAAGCACTGAGAAATATCTTCAACCGTCTAGTCTTCTAACACATTTTATCATTTAATAAGCTGGTGTCATCCACACCAAGAAGGCTCGACCTACGTAGTCAACTGAGTTCCTCATTACCCTACCACGGGTGAGCAGTCGTCACGTGGGCATAAATCTGGTTTGAGTGTATTTTCCGTACACTTCCCTCCCAAAACCACCAGGTTACTGTCGCGAGACAAAATCGGCACTCTCGAAGGCGGACGTGGGCGCAGTGACTGACAGGTCTAAGTAGTCCATCGGCGCCTATCTCACAAGCCCTGCTCCCTAAGTGTAATCAGGCCTCGCGTAAGTGAGAACCCGATGAAGACCGCATTAAGAAGGGGTCATTTCGGCCTGTCTATCAGTCTTGAGTTGTATTGAATTATCCTGAAAGTTAACAGGTTTCCAGGCCATGACTGTCAGTTTATTGGGATAGATGCAAAACGCATCGGATTTTTATAGGGAGAAATTAAGCATTGCGTCTGGTCTGGTTAAATCTTACTCCACCAATGACCTGGGCCATTCAAACCAACTGGGAATAAGACTGAACGCAGTGGCTGACGTGGAGTGAAGTCCTTCACCCTCGCATGGCTCACGCATGCTGACCGCTCGAGCTGCACGACAGCACTTTCCTAAAACCCCTTAGTGTGATGTACGTATGCCCACATAATCCGACAGTGGTAACTTGCATCGTAAGATTGTTGTATGGGCAATGTGTTACGCTGTGATGAAACCTGACGTGTATGTGAACGTATAGGTCCGTGCATTGACCAAGTGCTTCCGTGTGCGCTTAGCGTAATGTTGTGCCCCCAAAACGGGCCACGCTGTAGATGCGCTGGGTCAACACAGGGGCCGGATGGGAGTCCGCCAGGCGTTATCAGGAATGCGAACCTATAACAAATGTCGATATTGGGATCTGTCAGTAGGCCCAGGCGCTGGCTCTTGTCGTGTTAACTGGGATTACTGTGGCACCCCCACTTTCTTGTTGTACAATTTTTGCCAGCGTACCTTTTGGACTAGGAGATGTGATGGTACGCCTGGATACGGGTCCGGTCGTGCCAACCACGTGTGCACTATCCCGCCGAACTCAGGCGGACGGGGAGAGAGTACGGTTGGTGCGACGCATATCTACTGTCACTATGAAAGAAATCACGCACAAGTCACCGTGCCTGCCCTCACCTTGTTGTTGAGCAAACGGTGGACATCGTCGGCAACTACGGTCGAACTGGTCCTCTGTATATTATTCATGCCCAGGCCTGCATTTGAGCTGAACTCCCTGTTCATGCTTAGTTCCGTTTTAAAAATAATATCACGTCCGTTACAAGCGCAGCGTTGCTGCCTGCTGGAAGCATGACTAAATTTGGATATCTAACTTGCAATTTCACTGTCGATCATTTTTCGTGAAATGGCGCTATCAGGTACGTGAATCTGTCAAAAACTGTGTTGTGAGTCCAACCGACGCTTACCATATATCCGTTGCAACGAGCACAAGCTAGACTGAAGTGGCCACTTACGCCTTGCCTGACGTCGCCAGCTAACCGTAAACAAGCATCATGCTAACCAAACAGATTGTTCNATATTTAGCGTTTGAGTTTCGAAACAGAACCAAATGGCCCGAGTTAGAAGTTGCCGTACAGTGTATTGTTTTTGAAATTGGGTTGTCAAATTTTTTCGTTAAACATACTTATGCATGTCCATATATCTCGATTCCCTGGTAAATAAAGCCGACGCTGAATGAAACACGGAGGGAAAAAATCAATTTTATTGATTTGAAATTTCTGGAAATTTTATTCTCTTCGTAAGACCGAACAAATGGTGCATTGGCGTTTACCCTTTTGCCCCAATCAAGTAAAAAATCGGAATACAGCTTTTCCGTGAGTTTTGAAGTTAGTTCCAATTTTGTTAGCTCGATCTTATTATATCTTGGATCTAAAGTATACTTTGCACTGCAAAGTGCTCCTGATAAGAAAAATGAAAAATAGACTCGATTTTTTTACCTCTGTCTTTTCCAGCTTGTACTACGTGAACCTGGACAAGAATATTTGGACGTAGAGTTGAGATACTTTGCAGCGTTGGCGGTGGGCTCACCTTCGGTCGGCCGTGATAGGGGATACACAGAGTCGTAGACGTAAGTACACTAATTTGGGTTGGAGCAAGGATAATTCTATTGGGTCTCTCAATAGCCAGGTTTCAGAAAGTTCTCTTACCGTTACTCCTTGAGTCTTAACCTTGGGCTCTCGCAGGCAGTCATTTAGCAACGGTGGTTATGTCAAAGAATTACCGACAAAGACAGAGGTGATTGAGATGGTCGTTTTTGCCTATTCACGCGTCGTCAGTCAAGCATCCCCAAATCCAAGGTTCGATAAGTCGGAATGCGAACCCGCACTCATCTGATCGTTGAGCGTTTAGCCTAGCACTTCACAGTTGTGCCGCAGGTTTGTTTTGCCGTTCCTTGCGATCAGAACTAATGCGTACTGAGGAGTTTAAGTATAGCACACTGACACTGACGAATAATTCACAAACTGTCATCTCACTCTTCATTCTCCTAGCCAGCACGCCTTACGTGAGATAAAAATAGACGCTTGCATTTGATTTGAGGTTATAGTCTATAGTCGACACGGATGATTACCTAGTAACAAAACATCAGTGATCGAGATAAGTTGCCAGCATCCTCTTTTTTAAGCAAACGGCATATTTTACTGACATACTACCTATTTAGTTGCAACAAAAGTAGGAACAAAACGTTTTGTCGGTGGAGATAGAGCCGAGGATTCTTTCGTCTAGTTAGCGGATTCAACGAAGTATAAATGTACAAAACCTGTTTGCATAACAGTCCTGATGCATGTCAGCGGGCATCGACCCTTTTTAAAGTTCTCTGTTTTTAGGTCCATCGGAGGACCATAAGAGCACAAACGTCCCAGAAAGTACTGATCATAACCGAAACTATAATACGTCCATTTCGGTCTGGCCTCACAACAAAAAATCGACATCTGCAGCGCTTGGATAATCATACTTCCTAAACAATAGGGGTATATGTGTGAACTCTGGGTCATGTTCACAACGGAAGCCAAGATGGCAGTTCGACTGTTTCCGATAGACGTGAGCAGACGAGTTCCAGGTAACAGTTTAGAAGATGAATGTCCGATTGCTAAAACAAGAAGTTTACTGGCCTGACGTTTTGAATTCTAACTCGAACCTCTCATCAAAGACAGTCGCAGAAATGTCTAGTAAGGGACATAAACTGCGCAGTATTTATAGGGCTTAAGTGTCAAGCAACAACACGCCTTCTGTAGCTAGAAGTACTCGTGTTCGGCTCTGGGGGTCGTGGTTATTGAAATGAGTCACTGTCAGTCCGTAGAAGAGCCGTCAATTGCCGCGACTCCATCGCTGTTGTCGGTTCTTGGTGCAATAATTACTCGACGGTTCGCCCCGCCGTCATGGTGACTGTTTTTGAACATGCTTATGCTGAAACGCATAAGAATTATAAACATCAAATCAACGCCAGCTTACTCTTCCAACCAGCTGCAAGTAGTTTATTGCATGCATTCCCTTGGAATTCGTCGACGAGGTCCACTAGATAGTCTGCAGTTGCCTTATTTTGAAGAGGTTTGAAAATGCTGCAGATGATTCAGGAAGAAACCAATTTGGAAATTGTAATCCAACATAGTCTCCTGAATCGCAATTCAGTCACTTTGACTATCTCTGTATTACTTCAACAATGATTATGTCACACTAGGACTTTCGTTCAGGGCCATTTCTCTGACATCCATCGTCAATAAATTTCAGTAGGGTAAAACAGCACTCTCAGTATTCCCTATTTGGCACATTACCAGGCTCAGTGCTTTGGTTGATTCTTCGTGAGGATACAAAGGACCCTATTTCACCTGCCTCCTCTGAGATTTGCCAACTAATCTGTTTATGCGATCGTCCTCCAACCGAGCGAATAAGGATGATCTGAAGGAGACTTTCACAGTAAGTCATGCGAGATGGTCTATTATCAGCTAAGGAATGAGGGCCATTTTTAAACTATAAAAACTACTTTGGGTTTAAGCTAACGCGAATTTATTTATGCAAGACATAACTGCCACGCAGCACTCAGAGCTAATGGAGCAAACTGCTTAAGACTAGGATAAGACTTAACGATATTCTAATGTGTAATTTGTGTATTAGCATAACGGATTTTTTAGCATGAGGGTGGCACAAAACTGCAAAATTCTAGACGATCTTCGGCGTATGCTGAGACCTATTTATGCATTTTCCTTTGTTACTTAATATAGGGAGGTACCGCTATGCTCCACCTATATTGCGCCCCTGAACAAAACTTGCAATTGGGTGGAAAACGACTTGAAATAATCTCCACTAGTTAACGACTAGAAACGATTTTACATCCGCAAACCATGGAAACGATACTCTCCCTCAGATGGAGCGCAGGCTCTTTGGCTTGGCAAGTTCCAATTCCCAGACGCCGTTTTGGGAGAAAAGGATTCTTGTCACTAACAGCGGAAGCCGGTTCAAAAGCACTGGGTCACCGTCTCACTTGCGCTTGCACCCGACACATTTTGCAAACCTCTGTGTTTTTTTTAAATACAGCGCACCTGAACGTTGATTCTTCAATCTTAACTCCTAAAAAACAATCCAGTTTATTCGATCAATCGATTTTTCACTTTTTCACTCTCTAATTTTCAGTCAGTAAAACGATACAGACGTGTATGTATATGCGTAAAGACTCGAGGTCCAGACATCGTATCTTGTCCATCATCTCCCGAAGAAGACGAAGAAGAAGAGGGGGCGAATTCATGGACCATATTGTATTCGAACTGACGTTTCGGAAACATCCTCGTTTCCATCATAAGAGTAGCGTAATATTTGCCCCTGCCGGTCTTCAGTTGTTCAGTCTTGCCGCCGGCCTCGTATTATAGCCGTGCTAGACGCGCGAACTTTGACCTGCCTGTTAGCCACTGACTGGCTTATACCTCTCCGGGGCTGACCGCTGACAAGCTTGCGTGACCTTTGTTCCCATTGAGGTCGGCGTAATTGTAGTCAAATCAACGTGCCGGTTGGCCTCTTCCACGTCAGCCGGTGGACTGGCCGGTCGTTGCTGTTCATGTGAGCAGCATTCAGCTTCGCGGGCGCATCGGTGAGAATCTGTCCAGCTTTGGTCACATGACTTCTGTCCCCCAACTCCGCTCTTTTCTGTGAGCGTTGACTCTCGATCCCGCGTGCTCGCTTGTCTTACTGGTCCTGTCCGGACTGATTCGTGCCTTGTACGCAACGCCTGGTAGGCGGGATGTAGATCTATAGCTCGGTTGTGTATGCCAGTCGAGAACCAACTTTCAAGCACCAGTCTGGCCATCTTCTCATGGGTTCAAACAATTACCTTTGCTTTCTCAAAGGTGAAATCGTGGTTAACTTCTCGTATGTGGCCATAGACCAAAGACAGCTTGTCCTTGCGGTTGATTGCAAGTTCCTGTTCATGCGATCTTGTACCGGGGCGTTTGCCTGCCTCACCAACATACATCGCATTGCAATCTAGGCATGATATGCTGTAGACCACCGCCGACTGTTCTGTTGTTGGTAGCGGGTCTTTGGGCCTCATTATTTACTGTCTGATGGTGAATTCTGGTTTATGAGCCACGCCAATTCCAAAAGGTTTCAGGATTCTCGCAGTTTTCGGCTATAATACGAGGCAAGCGGCAAGACTGAACAACTGAAGACCGGCAGGGGCAACACGCACGCTACCCTGATGATGGAAACGAGGAAGTTTCTAAAACTTCAGTCCGAATACAATATGGTCTATGAATTCGCCAGCTCTTCTTCCTCGTCTTCTTCAGGAGATGATGAACGCGATATCTGTATGTATGCATGGGAGTTTTGGGAATGAATTCTTCGTAGTATTTTTCTACATCCGAATTTTCTATATTTTCTTCATGTTACAAAGAAATCTCCTTACTCACAACATTTAGCTTAGTTCATGTACAAGGTACAGGATCATCCACACGTAATGACTGACTTTGACTCAAATGACAAGCTCTCGTTACTAAAAACCGCAGACTTCCTCGAAGCTCGACAAAATGTCTTTCTCTGTCACATAAACTGTTTCCTTTGAACTCCAAACGAGACGGTTCCTCCGAATAAAAAACAGGTCCTTCTTACATCCTCCCAGACGAAGGGAATATCAGTTTATGCGCCCAGCCCATAGGCATTGCTCCGTTGAAGGAAGCCTGCGTCTCGATATCGTTTGACAAAAACAATTTCCCCTTTGTGGCGTCGCATGCATATGTATGCTACGGATTATTAGAACTTTCGCACATTTAAAGCATATGTGTGTCGGTGGCGGGATTATGAATGTAAACTGATCTTGCAGCTGGACTTGCAAATGCAGACTATTTGTCTGGAAACTGGGCCCAGGAGTTCACAGTAGATCCCAAAACGTGCGTCAGATTTTTTCTATATATTTACCTTTTACCACGTGGACGCCATATTTGATGTTCAACAAGCAACAGCCGGGTTACATACACACAGGACTTTTTACACAAAATTATTCATCGGCGCATTATGCATAGTTACATTTAAGACACCCAGATGCAGTGTTACTCAAATATATTTGTTTATAATTCCGACAGTCTCGGGTTATTTTTATTCACTTTATCTTTTTGGTACCACTCTCGATAAGCAGATGGCACTCTGAAAATACTTATATCCGGACAAACAAAACTGACTGTCCAGTTGCGATGGTTTTACAAAGATAGTTCTGTGGATATTAGTATCAAATTACTCTGATTGCACAACGAGGTTTCGTGTCCGGTTCTTTGGAAAGACAATATTCATGTTATTTGATTGTCATGAGGGAACGTGAATTTTAGTGAATAAGAGGACTGCTGATTAGAATACTTCATTCTGTTTATGAATGCCGTCGTAAAACGTGCATAACACTATGCATCCTGCCAAAGCAGTAATTAAGCACTCACCCATACCTTAAAGGTTCATCTGCAAAGCAATCTTGCACATTTCTGATATGTCCAAACAGGCCGTTTGGAGTCGAAAACTGAAATGTATCTGGCCTATTTCATAAACTGTTAACCGAAATTCTGAAATGTTTTTTCTGTTAGAAATGATCCCTTGGGTGTGGTTGTAATGTTGGCAAGCGCGGGACGTGCTCGCAAATTTCTTCAGCTATAGCAGGCTACCGGCTTCTGGACAAGTCTTGTTTTGGTCGCCCGCAAACAATACATCTCGCAAAGATTAATACTAAAACAGTAAGAATTTATCCTTTGATTTTCAATGTCTTGATAAATGCAAATGTAGTTTCCCGGAAACATTACAGGCGTAATCTCTTTGTACTCCCTTGATAAAGTGATAATTCTTTCCGAATTTTAGACTTAAAAAGATATCTTTTGGCTTTAAACATGCTCAAACTCATAATTTTTTCAAGAACGTGAAGTGTCCATCCCCACAGCATTGTGTCTTTCAATTTTTGTGTGCTGCTCATGCAGTACACTACATGGTCCATATGCATTGCTGTGGTTTGAGTAATTTATGATTAACCTCATTGGAAAAGTATATGGCGTGCAGATAAGAGACCCAAAATGCGGACGCAATCGCAGGTAGAGCTTAAAATTATGCAAGACCTTAAAAGGTTTTTAAACAAAAGGCAACCTTTTTTCAAGTATAAAATCTAAAGGTGATGAAAGTTTTTTTCGCAACGATCAAAAGAGTAAATATATGTCATTTTTTCTATAGAATTAAGCTGAATTGATAAGGACATCCTAAATAAACCGTAAACGTCATATAAGCTAAGACACGTTTGCTGGGCATGGTTTTTGTAGGTGGCC
>CACRXP010000036.1:1325316-1351528 GCA_902702965.1 Spirometra erinaceieuropaei | reverse complement strand
TGATGATGATGATGATGATGATGATGATGATGATGATGATGATGATGATGATGATGATGATGATGATGATGATGATGATGATGATGATGATGATGATGATGATGATGATGATGATGATGATGATGATGATGATGATGATGATGATGATGATATTAGTGATGCGATGTGTGGTAGGAGTTTCCTCATTGGTGGTGATTTGTGAGACGATGGACAGGTAGATCGTGCTGTAGTCACACCGGACCTGCAGATTTCCAATGAAACCGACCCGTGCCCGGGATGTCCGTGGGCAATGTGGGCAAGATAACAGGGGCTGGGCGCTTGTGACACTCGAGACTTACGAACCTCGCATATTGCCTTGGCAACGACTGTTCAGTTGGCTTCAAAAAATGTCTTCTCCAATCCTCACGTCAGTCTGTCAGGCTTGTGGATCTTAAGCAGGACCTTCCGAGGACCCAAGATTGATGATTTGGATTAATTTGCAGGTGCTCGAGGAAGGTCTTCGCGGTGCCATCTTAACGTCGACTTTGTCCGCCCCACTATGCGAGCAGTCGCACCAAAGTCGCTGTAAAATAGCGATTGGGTCGCCGCTCATCGTGCATACTCATTAGGTGGCTGTTCTAACATATCTTCATAAAAAAAATGCTTCAAATTTCTCAAACAGCACATTCCCTCGGATATTATTAAGTCTCTGGACAGACTTCTACAATTTCGATGCAGAATAGCGAAAGAAAACACACGGATTGAATTTCTTCAGAATTGCATAAGCAGCAAGGAGTACCCAGTGGAGTTCTACAAGATCCTCCGTAAGGGAAAATTACGTCCTACCATGAAAAAAAAATTTGGACCGTCTTGCACAATCGAAAATTAAGGACTCGGTTGAGGCTGTCGACATAAACAAATATCGTTTGGACCAAACAAAACATATTCTCGACAAGATAAGTTTCTTCTGCTGGTTACTGTTCATGAAACATGCGTGTATCATACAAAGGAAGACAACAGATTCATACCGTTTTAAACTAAGGATGTCATTGTGCAAAAAGTCTACGGACGACTATTTCCCTCTGAGTACAGATGAAACTATCCTTAATCTGTCTGACACCAAACTTAATAAGCTACAATCAGAGGCTTTACCACTAGGACTTGACTTTTGCATTCCAAACAGGAGATTAAACCCAGTTGAAATTGAGGCTCAGTTTGAAGACTTGAATTCTCAACTGTCTGACTTAGTACCCAGATCCACTGACGATGTCGGCTGGTTGAAAGCAAAATTTGTGGACATTGCTCATCATTAACGTAAAGCTCCTGTAACACAACGGACTCCATTAACCGATGAACACATAGCTGCCTTATCCGCATTGAAACGTCATGAACAAATAATAATTTCTAAGCCTGACAAAGGCCATGGAGTTGTTATTCTTAACCGGAAGGACTATGCGAGGAAAATGAGGTGCATCTTAGATGATCAGAGCAAATTTCGTCTAGAGGCGTCTGGGAAAGAAGAAACCAAGGCATTGGAGAACTCAGTCTGGAAAAAGGTTCAAAAGTTGTTGGACAAAAACCTGATCGATACTAAAACCGCACTACTCCTAAAACCGAGAGGTACACATATCTCAGACTATATGGTCTACCAAAAACGCATAAAAAGGACACACCTTTACGGCCTATTCTTTCTATGTCTAATTCACCTACACACAGACTAGCAAAATGGCTTGTCAAGGAGCTAGAACCAATTCGACAATTGTTTTCCACTTACACGATAAAAGACAGTCTTCGTTTTATTGAAGAAATTAAGGACCTGAACATCGCCGACAAGTGTATGATCTCTTTAGACGTGGAATCCTTATTTACCAACGTACCATTGGATGAAACAATAGATGTTATATGCGCCCATGCGTCCAAAACCCGACTCTCCCCCGAACTACTACGAGATCTGCTGGTACTTTGCACCAAAGATGTTCAATTTCTGTTTAATGGGGAACTTTACAGACAAATTGACGGAGTCGCAATGGGTAGTCCACTCGGGCCAACCCTCGCCGATGTTTTTATGGGTTACCTAGAATAAAAGGTGTCATCAGAATTAAACATGACAACATTATACAGGAGATAGGTGGATGATATATTCACGATTGTTGACAACAAGGAAGACGCCTCCGACCTACTTTGCCTCATGAATAATCTGCATCCTAAAATCAAATTAACGATGGACATGGAGCATTTTAACAAGTAACCCTTCCTGGACGTCCTCATGTTTAGAGAGGATGATGGTTCAATAAGACGCTCCGTCTTCCACAAGATTACGTGGAAAGGGCAATACTTACATTTTAAAAGCTTTGCGCCAATACAATGGAAACGTAATCTAGTACATACTCTTTTTCAAAGAGCGAGAAATATTTGCCCCAGGGAGACCATAGATACAGAAACTGCCCGAATCAAAGAAGCCTTACTTAATCGTGGTTATCCTGCACGCTTCATTCAGAAGTACAGCAACCACTTACGGCCAAAGTTGACGGAACAGTCCGTTCCGAAGAAGCCCGTTATAATATGTCTACCGTTTAAGGGTGACAACGTGTCAAATACAATCAAGCGACGCTTGCGTTGCACTATAGAAAGAACGTACAACGCAGCAGACTTTATCTTCATCAGTTCCACAAAAAGCCTTCCAATTAACCGGGCAAAGGATGCCTTGCCAATGCACGCCACCCCAAATTGTGTGTATGAATTCACATGCACTTGCGGATGCAAGTACATTGGGCGAACGCAAAGGCAATTGGCAACCAGGGCCGCTGAGCATTTGCCTAATTGGCTTTTCAAACAGGATAACAAAACCCCCCGTTCGTCTATAACGAAACACCTGTTAGATAGCGGTCATGTTGTCGACCCTAAAGCATCTTTTCGAGTACTTGTCCGAGCGCATACAACTCGAACCTTGCATTATTTGGAAACAGCTTACATACGGAGGGAGAAACCAGACCTGTGCAAGCAGTTAGATCACGTGATCACTCTGCAATTGCTCTGGTAATCTCACGCCTCTAGTTTCACCTGACTGTGATTTGTTGTTAACATTTCGTCTCCCTCTTTCCTATATGGTGCTTATGTGGACGTCTTATCTGATTATTCATTGCCTTGAATCTGGACCTTGCTCTTATGCACTGCCATTCTGTACAAATTCATACTGCTGTGCGCTTTCATTCGTTACCTATGTTATGCAGAGACGGGCTGCAGTTGAAAAGCCGTCACGAAATTTATTGACCCCAATAAATTCTGCTGTACATGCTTGTTTTCAATATCTTCATCCGCCGGCATAGGATGTAAATACCGACACCCTTTGCTGCCACTCCACCTTTACAATTTTTCGAGGGGAGCAGAAGTGAAAATGGTGGTAGTACTGACTTATGTGACCCCCTAAGCAGGATATAGGACTAGGTATGCCCCGCTCAGGTAATAAAAGTGAATCTGCACAAAATTCCGAAAGGGCAAAATATTCCCGGGTCCTAGCCTCAACATAAATCTAGACCGTTGCCCTTATCCTGCCCCCAGCCCCACCCCAAACCTTAACTCTGCAGTTAATACTCGATCCGAACTTATCTTGCCGCAAGCTTTAAATCTAGCCCTTAACCTAATCTTTAACCTAGCCAGAACCGTAACCGTGAGCCTAACACTAATCTCACTGGGAGTTGACTTGGAACCACGCGTACTACAGAGGGTCCCTGTCCTCGTGTCCTGTTTAGGGAGGCCATATAAGTCAGTCCTGCCGAAAATGATGACCGTTTGGCCCTCGTGCGCAGTCCACGGAACCTCCCTCTACAACAGCATTTTCAAGACAGCAACCCTGCACATCCTTAATTTTGTGTTCAGGAGGACGTTGTGGTGGTTCCAGACGGGGTGTTTTAGCCAGTCAAATGCTAAACCGCCTTCGGAGATTCGACTTGCAGTGACGTTGCTAATCTTCATGTTTCTTGAAATTCTACTGTCCGCGTATACGGATTTGTCCACTGGTGACAGGCGAGTTCCACTAACATTACCGTGGGGTTTCGTTGTAGACATCAATTGGAGTCGCTTGATGCTTAACCACCGCCTTCTTCATATTACTGGTCACTTTGAAGCTGGGGCAGCCGAGGGCCAAAAGGCCGGCTCTCAGCTTCACCTCCCCACCTTCCGCTGTGCAGCTTACCACGCGATTGTCCACGAACGGGAGGTCGCGGAGGCTGGCCTTTGCAACCCTCCTAAGTGACTTCACGTGGCGAATGTTGGGCGGTTATCCACCAGTACGGAATGCGACTTTGATTCCTTAAAGTTCCTAAGCTGGGTGTCTATCAGCAGGGCGGCAAAAATGAGACCGCCGTGGGCGGAAGCGAGTGATTAACATCCGCGTCATCCTGGTTGTCACTGCATTTGTCTCCAGGGCTGACGCATTATCTGTGCCACACGCCCTCATCACTTCGTGCGTTTGATCCGCCATCTGCGTGAGTTGCTCCGGAAATCCAAATAGTTCTCCAGATTCCCTCATGTTCCACTGTGGCAGAGGCCTTCTTCAGATCCACGGGGAAGGTGTACAGGCTGGTCCGCATTTGTTGACACTAATCCCGCAGACGGCACATCGCAAATATCGTATTCGCGGTCCAACAGCATCTTTAGAATCCGCGTCACTCCAAACATGTGTTCAAACTACTGAGTAGGATTCGCACCGAGAGTTGCCTGCGAGATAAAGAAGTTAGGTATGCCATAGTTAAAATAGCTTTGCCGTTTGTCAATGCATTTGTATAGGTGGGCGACAATAGCTTCTTTGAAATCCTGTTGGACATGACCTTGTAGCCACATCTCTTGGAATAGCGAGGAAAGTTTGTCATTTAGCTGTGGGTCAGCGCATTTGCAAAACGACAGGCATTGGGTCGTCTCCCGGTGCTGTTCCGTTAGGCGGCTGTTGAAATGCTTCTCTTGTTTATTGGTGCGAAGGCGGACGATCGGGATCGTCACTGGTGTCCACCTGAAGAAGGCAGTTGGTGCCTACTGCACAGGTTGTGGGCGTGTGTTTGAGGGCGCCCTAGAAGTGCCCTGGCCCAGCGCACCAGTATCTGTGATTTCTTCGTCAGTGAGGTGGCTCCATCCTGACTCAGCAGTGGCGAGGTCTGTTAATAACTTGCCATCAGCCTCAGTAGTTACCTGTGTAGCAACGCCTCAATCGGATCCCGACATGAGAACTCAACAGCAAGGGCGGAAGGGTAGAAGTCTATTGACGTATTTTAACAGCGTATTTAAGGCAAAAGAGGCACATAGGAGAATTTCCAAGTCTGAATTGCAATCGGAGCAAACAGGTAGTGTCATTTGAGGGACTGGTTTGTCGGTTGAACTCATGACTCATCTGTCTTGTTGGTTTGAGCTCATATCTTGTCCAAGTGCCAACTTTTCCTGATTGTTCCTGTAGCCCACTGCCGGCACCTAAAGTGCTTGAAACGACCGTTGTTTTGCTCCGTGACGTCAGCTGAATTGTCATTTCGTTAAAGTCGGATGGACTGTTTCATGACCAATATCCTGTCGTCCTCCGACAGATGACGCCGGACAAATTAGGTCAAATGACGTTCGAAGCTTTATCCAAATCGAAGCTTCCGCAGGAGGGACACCGATTGGAGCGTTCGGGTTTGTGGTGACCCGTTAGTTCATCGGGATCATTTAGGGAAATTCTTCCCCTCCTATTTAGACTTCTGGTGATCCCGCTTGAGCGTGTCGAAGAATTGCTCAACCTGTCCGTTGGACTGCGGGGTGATATGGTGACGAACGCAAGTGATTAATGTCCGACTGCTTGCAGAGGTGGGTGAAGGTAGCTGATGTGAACTGCCTTCCATTATCACTCACCAAAGTTCCGGGGCAACCAAATCTGTTGAACAGTCGTTGAAGAGTGCTGACTCTGGTACCGGATGTTGTGCGTTCCGCTTGAAAGACTTCCGGCCATTTGCTTCATGTCTCGACAGCGATAAAGACGATCTGGCCATTGGTCCGTCCAGAGTAATCGATGTGGACTATAGACCAAGACGCTTGTGGGACAGGCCATGCCTTGAGTGTGCTCTTCGTTAAGTTGCAGATGGGGGCTTGGTGTCGGGGTGTAACGAAGTAGAAGCAGCCGTCAGGTTCATCGATAAGCTTGGGAGAGACCGCCAGTGCACTGCTTGCATGAACTTGCTCTAACCGACATGGGTGGTATTACGTAGGTTACGCCTCAGTTTGTGGAAATTGCAAATAGTGCATATGCGGTAGGGTATCCTCATCAGTGCAAACTGAGACGGTCATCAAACAACGTCGATGCTCCTTGAGTGATCGTACGAATGCAATGTTGGTGCCTGCCCACGACACGCCGTATACTCGGACTGATGTACTTGATGTTTGCGATCCCGTAGTAAATACAACTTAATCTAACACGCCTACTAGCAGTTGTAAGTAGGAGGCGACGGCGTGCTATTTCGTTCGAATTTTGCATGGGCCAACTTGCAACGACACAGCATACCGTCAGTATCTTAGAGTTCGACCATAGCAAGAGACAGGCCGACGCCGTGTCCCACGGAGTGGACACAGCACCGATGACTTGCACGCGAATTAAATCATAATGAATTAGACTTGTTCGGCAGCTACCGCACTTTCCTTCAACCACCCTATTCCGATTGCAAGACTAAATATTGTCAACTGATGGTTGGGTCGGGCGCAGCGGCTGACCATTCCAAACAGCCCCTCCACGCGTGAACATGCGAACTGACCTCCATTACACGTAGTGGGCGACAATAAGGGTGAGTGGGACATCATGTGTAAAAATGTCATGTAGGCCACATTGAGAAGGGGCCATTGCAGCCTGACTCTTCGGTCTGAGAAGGATCAAGTCATTTCGCGAGATGACAAACTTCCAGGCTATAGTTCTGAACGTGTCGCGATGGATTCAAGCATGCCAGATTTGTTATAGTGAGGCATGCACAGAGTTGCCGTAAGAGTGGATTCTCCAGTGTCGGCCTCACTTCCTCTTACGTATACAGTTAGTGACCTAATTCATGAAATGCGTCGGAATTTACGAATGATTGTCAATCACTCGCAAACCGACACCATTTCATGCTTCCAATGTCTATGTTAATTAAGTACAAATTTAAAAGAATTAAAAGCATAAAAGAAACGTTAAAGGCAGTGTTGCGTTTTATAAAATTCCGATTTATTTTGAAAGTCAAATTTACGACCCTGCCAGTCGGCGGATGATGTGATTAGACACAATGACTGACAAGAATAAACAGTCCGTCTGCACTAACCACGCACGATCTGACCCTCACTTCATGTCCCAGGCCACACCAAAGATCCCGCCTCCTATTTAAGTGAGATAAGAATGTTCTTACAAGCGGCCTTTCTTCGCCATATCGATGCTGAGAATGTGAATCGAATGCTGTCTGCGGGATTTATCCATCCTGCCTTCATGGTGACATTTGCATGTCTTCATGGGTGACATTTGCAAGTAGCGAGTATGCAGCAGGATATCCTCGTCAGTGCAACGTTCAACAATGACTGAACAGCGTCGATGTACCTGGATTGGACGTGGGTCCCGTCTCACGACACACCGTTTACCCCTCCTGCTAGCACAAAGGATATTTGAAGGACATTCGTCCGCCCATTTGCCACTTCTGTGGCCTCTTTAATAGATTATTTCCTCTTTTGGGTTTTTTGAACTTGTTAACAGTCGTCCGTTTTAGGGGTTCTTTAGATAATTAAATTTGGGTGTGGCTCTCGAGGAGATCGTGCAGGAGTAACAGCTCAGAAAGTGGCCGTCGGATGGTGCTGGAGATAGGTTTGAGTGTACCGTCCTTTGATATGATTATCAAGAATCGATTAAAATTCCTTCAGTTGAGAACAGTCAAATGTGCATTTGGAGATAGGTTACTAAACACAATTTAAAAATGTGTACTTACTTGTACTTGATACGGCTGCGATCATGTCTGATCTAGCCGGCCTCGATGATGTCCCGAACTGTACCTCTCCACGCATGACGATCCGCGGCAGCAAATCTACACAGCTCAACCCATTCCCTTCGCCAACGACGGAGACAGAATACCGAAGGTCCAAGAACCACCTCCATGTCTTGACGGACAGTGTCGAGCCAGGTTTTGAACTGACCCCCTCGTCGACGCCTCCAAGGGGGCAACGGTGCCAGATCGAGGGCAGTAACACTGAGCTCCTGAGGTGGACGACGAAGCACATGCCCGAACCACCTCAGTCGGATTTCTTGGATGGCCTGAGTTATCCTTGCGATGTTATCGAAGCGAGCGCGGACTATCTCATTTGAGACGAAGTCGGTTAACTTCACTCGAAGGATGATCCTCAAGCAGTGGTGGTCAAATACCTCCAGTTTTCGTTCATCCTCCACTCGCAAACCCCAACATTCACAATCGTAGAGAAGGACAGACCGGACAGATGCACGGTACACGCGAATCTTAGTGGCGATGGATAGGTCACGTCGGTTCCACAGGCATTTCCGAAGGCTTGAAAAAACCCAGCGGGCAGCATCGATTCGGGAGACAATGTCGTCCTTACTCTGTCCACTAGGCAGCAGCCTCGCCCCGAGGTATTTAAAACTGCCCACTTCTTCAAGTTGTCAGCCATCAATCCACAGGGGTGCCTTCTCCTGGTCAGGGATGCAGCTTGAGAATACTTTGGTCTTCCCAGCGTTTATGGACAAACCGACTGATTTAGCGACCTCGTTCACCCGTGACACCATAGACTGCAGATCACCAAAACTTGAAGCAAGTAAGGCGATATCATCGGCATAGTCGAGATCAGTCAGTCGATGTCCGGGTGCAAATTCAACGCCGTCACTGTCGCGTAGGGCCCTCCCGAGGATCCAGTCAATAGCGTCGTTGAACAGTATGGGTGACAGGATACAACCCCGTCGGACGCCAGACCGAATACCGAACGGTTGGGAAAGATTGTTACGGACCAGGACTCTCGCAGTAGTGGAGCGATAGTAGGCCTTGATCATGGCGATGATTTTTGCCGGTACACCATCTAGCGCCATTATCCGCCACAGGAACTCATGGTGAACGGAATCGAACGCGGCGGCAAAGTCGACGAAGCAGACGGCCGTCGGTTGTTGGTAGCCATGGCGAAATTCGAGAATGCTCTTCAGTGTGAATATCTGATCTGCTCATCCACGTCCAGCACGAAATCCGGCTTGGTTGGGCCTCGTCCTTGAGTCACGCACAGCCTGGAATCACCTGAGTAGGACAATAGCGAAGAGCTTCGCAGCAACGTCGATGAGACTTATGCCGCGGTAGTTTTCGCATCTCGTCTTATCTCCCTCCTTGAGGATAGGTACAAGGATGCCTAAGCCCCAGTCATCAGGAACAACCTCGTCTCTCCACGCTTGTTCAATCATCTCATGGAGCCAAGGCGCCAGAGTGTCGACACAAGACTTGAAGATTTTAGCGGGTATACCATCCTCTCCGGGTGCCTTATTGTTGTGCAACTTTCGTATGGCATCGGCGACTTCTTCCTCGGAGGGGGGATCGAATGGCACTGCATAGGTAGGAGAGGGAAGAAACTCCGCTGAGGAGGAGAGCAAGGGCGATGTAGGTTGGGTATCGATGTTGAGATGGTGCTCAAAGTGCTCACGCCAGCGCTCGACTTTGGCCGAGTTGTCAGCACTAAAGCCGCCGTTCACATCGCGAACAGAGTCACACAGCGTAGAGGGCTTACCGCTAACTTGGCGGATCAGACGGTAGAGCTTTCGAGTGTCCCCAACGTTCGAGGCCTGTTCCATGGATGTCGCTATTTCAGCTCAATATTGCTTCCGGTCATCCCTGGCCGATTTTGCCGTCATCTTCCGAAGTTGGCGGAAGTAGTCATCGTTGCGGGACCTGGCTCTAGCCGTCTGAGCAGACAACTGCAGGGTTGGAATGATATTACCGACAAAGACAAGGGGGACTTGAATGGACATTTCTGGCTTATTAGCCGTCGTCAGCTAGCCATACCCAAGCCCGAAGTGTGCAACACCCGAGCCTCGAACTCGCGACCTGTTGGTTTAGAAGTTCACGCCTCTACGCACTGGGCCACGAGCCCGTTGCCCTGTCGGTTTTCGATCGGGAATGTACAATGTTAGGGGGCGCTCACCGATCGTTCCTACGGAACTCACTCGTTTCGTTGTGCCTTAAGGGCTCTCTCTCGAGCCCAACCAGCAGCCGCACAGCGGCGCATGATATAGAGGCAGAATGGTATTACCGACAAAGACAAGGGAGACTGGAATGGCCATTTCTAGCTTATTAGCCGTCGTCAGCCAGCCATACCCAAGCCCGAAGTGTGGAACACCCGAGCCTCGAACTTGCGACCTGTTGGTTTAGAAGTCCAGAAATGGCCATTCCAGTCTCCCTTGTCTTTGTTGGTAATACCATTCTGCCTCTATATCATGCGCCGCTGTGCGGCTGCTGGTTGGGCTCGAGAGAGAGCCCTTAAGACACAACGGAACGAGTGAGTTCCGTAGGAACGATCGGTGAGCGCCCCGTACCACCAACTGCAGGGTTCTTCCGCTGATCCAGTCACTGCGGCGTCGCTGGGTATATCCAAGGATTTTCTCAGCTGCCCCATAGACTGAGGTCTTCAGTGACGACCACTGGTTACTGACTTCTCCGTCGGCTCGGGTCGTACAACAGGTCCGGATTTCTCTGCTTAGGGCCTCGGCAGTGCTGGCTTGCCGGATTTTTGCGACATTGAGGCGTCTAGGACGTGGCATTTTTGGTGCGGATGAGAGATGAACTTTCAGGCGTGTACGGACGAGGACATGGTCCGGCCCATGGGCATTACCAGTCTCGGCACCACGCATCGATCTGCTATCGTGAACCCCGCTGCGGAACCTTGAGCTGACTAGTATGTAGTCAATCTGACTGGCCGTACGACCGTCGTTTGAATACCAGGTCAGCAGATATTTTTTGCGATGCTGGAAACATGTGTTTGTGACAAGCAGTCGGTTTCGATCTGCGAAGTTCAGCAATCTCTCACCGTTTTCACATCGGGAACCAAGTCCAAAGCGGCCAAGAAGATGACTGGTTGTGGGATCTCCAGGTCCAGTTCGACCATTCCAATCGCCAGCAACAATCAGATGATCGCGGCGAGGCAGTCTTTCAATTAGCGCGCTGTTCGGCAGCCGAAGTTGGTGCGTACACAGTGACGATGGAGATGTTCGTGAAGTGACCCTTCAGTCGCACGTAGGCCATCCGGCCATTGACTGGTTCCCAAGCAAATAGCTCGAGGTCCTCTTGTTGTGATAGGGCGATCGCCACACCGTGTCGACCAGAGGAATCGCGGGGGCCGCTGTGGTACAGGGTGAAGAGTGATTCAACTCCCGGGATCTTCATTTCACGGGAGCCTGAGTCAGGAAGTCGTACCTCAGACAGACAGCAGACATCCACGTTGTACTGAGGAAGGCTGCGTGCGGCCAGACTTTGGATACCAGGGTCCAGGAACGTTCGTGCATTCCAGCATCCAATACCGAGAGTCCGTCCACGATTGAGTAGTCCAGCTCGCATACTATTCGCCCGCACCACCGGACCAGGGTTGCGGAGCGCGTCGGTTCCCGCGGACGCCGTAGCATGGGTCGTAGTACTGTGATCGGACATGTTTCACTAGGTTTCTTGGGAATTTCGAATACGGGCGGGTCCCCAACAGCCGCTCGGATTGTTTGTTCGAAGTTGTCTCCTCTAGCGCTTTGACTTAAAAACCTAACCACAAGGCAGCGGTGGCTAGTAAACTTATTTAATGGCGGTTTACGGTCGCCATGTCACAATGCCGTCATTGGGTTTTGCGGCATTTTATAAGGCTTTCAGCGTGCCAGACTTCAGCCCACCGCACCCTGGTAGCAATGTCGCTGCTGGTCCGCGACTGCTTATTCGTCAGACCTGGGTCTGCTTATTTCGCAGCTAACCTTCACTGAAGGTCGTCCCACTATCCGCCACCTGTGGACACGCCGGGTAGCCAGCAGTTAGGTTAACGGGCAACCCGTCTTCCCGTCTTAAAAATGTGTTGGGAGTCTTCGGGCCGCCTATCATTTAGCAGACTGTCGGGGGCACTAAACAGCGGTTATTGATTTGGATAAATATCTTTGAAATGGAAATAACTATGATAAGTTGCGTTAAATCTTTACTACTGCTCTGATAGATCCTGTCCTTTCATAGGGATCACGTATATTTAAGTATATATTTACTCTGTATTCAGCTCTATCTAGTGATACAATACTTCACTTGGCAACGATCGGGTGAAGGATCGCAAACATACACGACCAGCTAAAGGTGCCTGTCTAACGGGAAAGGTGGTAATAGGAGGTTTACGGGCGGTGCCTATGTATGCATAGAGGAATGACAAAATAAGCATAGATAATTGGTAAATTCATTTTTTGGACGGAAACGTTTTAATGCATTGACATATAGCAACCGAAATTAAGCAGGACAATTAAAAAATAAATATTAAGTGCCTACAACGATCGCTCCTCGACTCTCTGAGCTGAGGTCATTGTACATAATGCACCAGACCGTCTACAACAGAAGGCCCAACCTTGTACGACGAAACACCAAACCAAAATAATCTTGTTGGACTAAAACCCACTTAAATAAATATGGCTGGCATTCTTTATATGCCACCGATGCTTGGAGTCCTTCACCCGGTCCTCATCCTTCACTCACCCGATTTTGGCCTAACTTCTGACCATCTACGAGGTTGCAATCACGTCCTCATCTTGGGGATGACTGGCAGTCCCACCACTCGTCCCCTTTGTCTCAGGCATAACACAGTGGTCACCCTTTCGAACGTGGACGTAATCTATTAGTTGCGGTAATGCGAACGAGAGTGCACCGACGTTTTCGCTGGGATCGGAAAGCCAAATATGGAGAAGGCCTTCAGAATCTGCCGTTCTAACTCGTCCCTCACCCCACCTGGGTTGAAGGCGTGCTCGAGCGCTGTCTGACAAAGATACACCTCGTATAGCGTTTTCACACAGGATACGGCCCCAATGGCATATACCAGGTTTTCGAAGAACAATGGGGGCGGATAGGATCCCATCTGAGTTTTAGTGCCATGTAGCTTACATTTAGAAGTAACCCTTAGGACTTATTTTCAATTCCTAAGTGGACTTGATTATCCCGGCAGTTTGCAGCATTTTAAACCACAACATTTCGCACGACATAATGATTTCAAACTGCACCGCATTTTTTGCGGTGAAGAGAGTACTAAAGTGCCGGGGAAATGGATTTCGCGGACCCGATCTCACACATTCTCCCTTCTCTCATGTGTCAGTCCATTTTCGGAACCGCTCGGCCATCTGGTGATGGGATTGGGCGCAAGTGGTTGTCGCGGTGTAAGTCGGCGCGGAAACGTGCCATGACCTCCCCATATGTGGCATTTGTTAAGGGATGCGCGGACCCTGCCCGGACCGCTTAACGCATACCGCATCCTAGTCTGTCTCTAATTTTGATCCAGCCTCTCAAAAGCGCAGACGGTTCTAGGGGCAGAGCTGACACGCATCTGACAGTTTGACCGTCGTTACCAACAATGCCCACCGTCTGTCTCACAGCAAGGTGTGCACGGAGAGGATTAGCTTTTCGTGACGGCAGACATTTGCGACACCCAACACACTCTCTCCTACTCCATTCATCTGCACTTAGTGTCAAAACAAAATCAAAAAGAACAGAGACGCCATCGGACGCAGTGACTAATAGAGCTAAACAGCCCGTCCACGTGCCATAAACGTCTGCTCTGCTCATGTTGGACCAGGTTGCATAAAAAGGAAAAATGGTCAGTCCGTAGTAAATTTGAGTGGAATTATCATCGAGTCCACATTAAAAAGCAGCCAATGCAGCCTGGCTCACCGTCCCTGAGCGGAAGACCGAATTATACTATCGGCTGGCAGCCTTCCAAACCGCGGCTTTTAGCGTACCAGGATAATATAACGGGGCGTGGGATTGTTTACGGTGAGGAATATGCGCTGAGTGTTGTCGGGACTGCGTCCCCAAACTAAATATCTCTTCTCCTTTCTTCTCCCGGACACCAGCTCTCTGCCCGAGCTGGTTAGACATCTGCTGAGGGAATAGACGCAGTGGGTGACAGAGTGAAAACGGCCCGTTTGGGTTTCACACACAATATGGTCACATGAAAGACATGCCAGGATTTCACAAAAAGTGGGAGGACTGCCCGGTTGTAACATGCGTTATAAAATAGAGACCGTAAGAAAAAGGACCCTGCGGCAGTCCACGCTTCTTTGTTCTCTGCCGCTTTATCTATCTGTCCTTCTTTCCGCCCCACACCCCCTGTCGATCCGCTGTTGAGACGGCAAGGGGCTTATCACTAGCCTCGTTAGGGCTCGAAGACGTGGACGTTTCCGGACTCCAATTCCAGAACCTGTCACTGATTACTGACAACGGCACCATTCTCTGTGACATCTCCACCGCCTCCCACCGTCCCTTTGTGCAGTCATCGCTCCACCGCAAGGTCTTCTCCTTTCTGCACATCCTTTCCCACCCTGAGAGTCGAGCTGCCCGCAATCTGGCTTCCGACCGCTTCTTGTGACCTGAGATGCACAAGGACCTGAAAGCATGGACACAGGCATGCTTCGACTGTCAGCGGCGTAAGGTCCAGTGGTACAGCAAAGCATTGGCACTTTCCCCACTCTGGATGCACAGCTCGGTCATGTCCACCTGGACATCGTGGGCCCCATGCCTCTGTCCAGTGGCTGTTTCTATCCTTACCTGTGTGGATCGATACACCCCGTGGCTGTAAGCTATCCCCCTGCCTGACGTTGATGCTCCAATGGTGGTCAAGGCTTTCCTCGGTCGTTGGGTGGCCATCTTTGGTTCACCCTCCACTATCACGTCTGACCGCGGTGCCCAGTGGTGGGTGCCATGTTCATTTTCCTGACCGTTCGATTATTCGTGTATTTTAGACATGGGCATTTCATTCGGCGTCGCCACACGCCGCCTTCGGTCTGGGGGGCACTGTAGCAGTCCGTTTTGCCTATCTGTCCTTCTGTCCGCCCCACACTCCCTGTCGATTCGCTATTGAGATCGCGAGGGGCTTATCACTAGCCTCGTGAGGGGTCGAAGACAACCAATTTTGACTCTTCTCCGATTGGCTGGCGGACGCTAACTAGAACAGAGCGCAAGGCGCACACACGAGCTGGGAGATAATAACCTCAACGCCGGACACAGACAGCACAACTTACCCGGACTGGCAACTTGCTGCAACTGCTAACGAAGCCTCTTCGACGCTCCTACATGTCTGTAAAGTCGACCAACCCAATGCGTCTTCCCCGGCTTGTGGTTTGTGAATCTTTTATTGTCTAAGTTCCGCAAATATTCCCATGTTACACATGAAAAGTCAAGTTGACAAACACGTGTTTTCGGCAATTCTTCGCCAAGTCAATCGCTATTCTACAGCGACTTTGGTGCGACTGCTCGCATGGTGGGGCGGACAAAGGTGACGTTAAGATGGCACCGCGAAGACCTTCCTCGGGCACCTGCAAATCAACCCAAAGCATCAATCTTGGGCCCTCGAAGGCCCTGCTTAAGATCCACAAGCCTGACACACTGCCGTAAGGACTGGAGCAGCCACTTTTGAAGCCAACTGAACAGCCGTTGCCAAGGCAATATGAGAGGCTCGTAAATCTCGAATGTCACATGCGCCCAGCCCCTGTTATCTTGCCCACATTGCCCACGGACATCCCGGGCACGGGTCGGTTTCATTGGAAATCTGCAGGTCCGGTGTGACTACAGCACGATCTACCTGTCCATCGTCTCACAAATCACCACCAATGAGGAAACTCCTCATATCCATCGCATCATCATTACGGTCATCATCGTCCCATTCATCAGCAATTGGAAGTCAGCTCCACCACGGTCGCACTGCGGCCGCACCTTCAAATCACGCATGGGCCGAGTCAGCCACTTGCGGGTGCATCGCACTGAGACGGGCGGTTCAGTGTCTGAAGTGCTGACATACACCCGTCAGAAAACGCCGCACTGGCCCATTTGGTCATATGCACATGCATGAAACACAACAATCCAAAGCCGCACAGCATTTTGTCTTATCTGCGTACACGGACTTACTGAGGCTACATTTGTTCCCTCTCAGTCCCATGCATATAAAGGACAAACACCAACATTGCCTTTTAAAAATCGCGTGTGGATGGACTTTCTAACGGTGGTGTGATGGGCGAAACGTTGTACGTGAGAACCTACCCATCCCAAGGGTACGAAAATCGATATTGAATGTAGCGTGGAACGCGTAGCATACTTTGTTTGCCAGCGACTGCATGAAATCTGGGTCAATTTGGCAGCCACTAACTTTTGATATGATGTTTGCACCTCGAAGTAGACACGGCATTTATTGGGTGTCCAGTTCTTCTGAGTAATTTCCGCTTTCTTCTCTTCTTCAATGTTCTTTTGAACATTCCCTTAAGAGAAAGATCAGCATTCAAAACAATGGCGCCCATTTCCTGCAACCCATTCAGCCTTCGTTTTAAAGTTTTTGCTGAGGTAGATATCCTTCACGCGTACATTGACGTGTTAGTGTGAAGCAATGCATTCAGCCAACGGGCAAAACCGCTGTCTAACTTTTAGGGGAACTTTACGATTAGCAAAAGCAGACAAGTTACGCCGCCATACCCAAAAGGATCACCGAGTTCATGAGTGAGCTTATCCTATGCACATGGCCAGAGGTCAAGTTGAGTTATAGGTAGTAATAGGGAAATTTCGAAGCCACCGTGCTCCAAACGATGACACACCGTAAACCATAGAATAGGGTTCACTGCAGAAACGCACTGGCCCCCAACTCGATGGAAGGCGACAGTCCCCTTCCCCCTCACAAGTTAGTGCAGTCTTCAAAACCCGTCAGAAACACAAAGACAGAGGCGGGAACCGCCGCTGGCCGTCTTATATTTTCACACTCTGTCTCACGCAGAATACGACCCGCCTGGATTTCGGAGCTGTCAGGAACGACATGAATATCAACTCTCCAACTTGTCCGGGCACGAACGACGATGCCGGAGTCCAAGGTGAGGTCCGTACGACTCAGACCCAGATAATAGGCACCGCCTTCGAACGAAGCTTACGCTGCAAACCACCTTGAAGTTGGGGCGTACTGTGCTCTTATCGCCTACTGGCATTCATTTGAGATCACTCATTCCTAGTTTGAAAGTAAATTTTAATGCGTACATCACGCGGCAACGTAGGCTCCGAGACGATGCTTTCCAAACTCGTGAGCAAATACAGGCTTGACTTCACCTAGATCGCCTTTCGAAAACGACAAATTGAAGTCTGACAAAAACTTCGAAGTATCATTGTGTGACTGAAGAACCAAATACCACGCAGAGATGAAAAACGACAGAGCGCATATTTAGAAAGCAGAACCACGCTACAAAAAAATTGTACTTTATTCAAGTGAGTGTGAAAAAAGTATTCAATCATTCGGTGGCCGGAATAAGACGAAAATTATGTACAAGCTTGTGTGACACATCCGATGGGATACAGAGGGCAGTTCACAAAACTGCGTTGCAAAAATGGCCCAGTCTATATATCCAGATCATCATCTGGGTCTTCATCGTCAAAATCATCATACACATCGGGTTCGTAGTCGATCCTGCATTCATCATTACTTGGGCCAGTGTTGGCGTTTGCCTTGAATGGCAGAACCACCTTCTGTCGGTCAGCCGCTTCAGCGGGAGTGAGGGAGAGTCGGAAGGTTGATGAGGGCAACACAGGCTGCGACTCCAGCCCTGGGTCATCTTCCTTGCCCAAACCCCTGTCCACAGTCGGTCTACAGTGGAGCACAGCCAGCGACTCCAGGTTCAAGCAAATTTCACACCTATCCGAGAGGGCAGGCTTATTTGTGGGTAGGGCTGTGGGTTGTTTGGCGGACTTAAGAACGGCGTCTTTGGTCCTCCGATGCCAAAAGTCTGCCGAAAGGAGGCAGACTCGGTCGTTCTCCCTGGTAATTGTTTGAAAGCCCAGAAATGTCGTGGCCACAGACTTGAAGACATCGAGGAGACACTCGCTACCCGCCGTAAGGCCAAAGCTCTCAGAGTACAGCTTAATGCCACATATTAGAGAAGCGACGTGGCGTGTCGTGGAAATCACGGCCAGTCGGGCGGCCAGCTGATAAATCCAATCGCGCATTTGACAGCCGCCTCCGCCGTCGTAACCGTCAAGGAGGAAATTGTCTAGGTTATCGAAAACAACTACCCAATAGCGCTTGCCCCCATCATCTGCCGGCCTGGACACTTCCATCTCTACGGCGTCTAGACATGCGCTAGCGTTCGCAAAGGTGCTGCTATTTACCACTTTGGCCGATTGTTCGAGTGTCGACGGCAGGCCGGGAGACTGTAATCCGAAGACTTCGGAACGAACGATTAGGTACTTGAACATATCGCAGGTGGCTTTGTACAGGCATGGCCAAAGACAGGACTTTGCATCGCATGTGTCACTGTCCGCCAAGAGGACAAATGATGATTGCTTTCTGCCCGCAAGCAAGTCTAGGAGGTAGGTGCTCGGCACTGTCATTGGACCTGCAAAAAGATCACGGATTTAGGCAGGGGGGCTTCGACAAACAGAGGGCAAAACAGTTTTTCCTTGGAACCCAGATCTAGGGCCCTCACAGGCGGTCGCATGGCGAAAAGCTGTCGATGTAAAATGGATGTGGGCTAAAAAGTGGACTTATCTGTCATTGTTGGCCGGTCACACCCCAAGGTCAGAACACAAAGATTTAAAGTGTATCCTGAGCTACACTGCTATTCGGAAAAATATTCAATAACGACTGGCATGATGCATGAATGAAACGTAATAAAACCTTGACAGTTACTAGTACAAGCATTAAATGACACTCAAAGTACATCTAATAATATTTAGATAAGCATTCCCACTGCCCATGGACGTGCCGGGTGACCAATGGTTCGATAGATGGGTAAGCCCGTCTTCGGCCTTTATGTTATCTGAGTAGGCCGATAGCCACTGTATCATAAATTGAGAAGAAAAGAACGGCTTGCACCTCCTTGAATCAGAAAATTGTTAAGCAGCTCTAAAGTGTGATCTACTATGGGCGGGGTAGGATCCTGGATACATAGATACGGTACGGGCAGAGCCTACTCAAAGTCGATCTGTGAACACATTGCCAGTTCGCATGGCTGACTGCGCTGCCACCACTGACATAAGTAGGCACTGTGTAATGGCCTCTCATGGGTCACACAAACTTAGCATATTCTCCGTAGAGCCTCTGTATCGACAAAAAGCAAGGACTAAACTGCTCTTTTTCTGCTCCCTAGCTCGCAAGCCACGGTAGAGGCTATCGTCTCATCCTTCTCTGTAGTGCCTAGTTAATCAACTGAGAAAGCCTGCTGCCCAGTATCGTATAGGGTTAGTCAGCGGTGGCAAGTGCGTAGTCAATCTTCAAACTTGACAAAACACCCAACGCCAAGAGAGATCTCATCTCTCCCCTATCAGCCGCAAACCCAATCGAAGGACAGGCTTGGTTTGTTAATCAGGGCGACATGCACATACTGGTTTGGTCTCTTTCAATTCCGAACATAGCATCCATGTAAAGACCAAAGCATGTCCCAGAGGTCTCTTATTCATGAGCCCAGTACAAGCATCAAGCGCTGTCGGCACACACGCACGTACACATGCGTACTTCTTAGTCCCTTTGACAAGTGCCTGTTTACTATCCATGTTCTTGACTTTGGTTAACTGGTTCACGGCATCGCTACGATGTGGATAGGTAAGGAGGAAGTTCGTGCAGCCAGTTAGAAGCGTTAAACCGATTTTAGTAACCCAATTTGCCGTGACTGTCGCTCCGCGTACCGACGCTTCGACCGTTGCAAGTTATGACGCCTACCGAGTGTATTACGGAGTGTGAGCTGTATCGGTGACTCCCATGCGAATTCATTTACGAAAAGGCAGACTTGCGAGGCACCTACCGCACTCCCTCTCTCACTCCCCTCATTCACCTTGCCCGACTGGCAAGATTATGTCAAGACGACAGGAGGTGGGCTAGGACGCAATAAATGACAATGCCAACCAGCCCGTCCACTCGTGCGACAAGCAACTTGGCCCTCACTATATGTAATAGTCCACAATAAGGGCAGTTGGGATCTCATGAGTGAAAGTGTCATAAAGGTTACGTTTAAAAGAGCCATTGCAGCCTGACTCTCAGTTCTGATAAAAACCGACTTAGACCGTCGGTTAGAAACCCTCCGACTTTTAACCGGTCCTAACAGATTTGAGCATCCCCGATTGATTATCCTGTGAAGTGCGTTGGTGTGCCCCGAGGATGGATTCCCTAATGACAGCCACACTCGCTCCTTCCTCTCCCACGCACTTGCTGACTGTCGGAGTCTGTCCAGCAGTAGTTGCGGTCTTGAGCTGACACAGTACAGCTCAAAAAACGTGTGTTGTTACTCCGTCTGACTCCTGTTTTGATGCGCCGCATCTGCAGCGTAGGGTGTTTTCAGGGCCATTTATTATCACATCAAAATAGAGACAGACAACACACGTGATAATAGCAGAAAAAAACAAGACATAATCACGGCTCCTGGTGGGGCCTCGTAGTTCAAGTGGCTAGGGCGTTGGCTGTACTCAAGCCTTTCCCTCGCTGTCGTGGGCTCAAATCCCACCGAGGTCGCCAAGTTTTTAACTGTTGGGTCAAAATGAATAAGGCAAAAATTGACAAGAAAATCTAGTTTATTGTTTTTGTGGAAAATGTGGTGGAAACCGGTGAGGCCGCACATAGATTCAATTTCTGACATTTGAACAGCGAGTCAGTCACTTGTAATCCCGTTCGGAGTGCAGCTCAAAAATTTCTTTCATGACCCACCGAATAGTTGTACTCTCACTTACGACTGGAGAACTCATACTGCTATGTAAAAAGTACGGAATGGCTTAAAGAGTCCGGCATCCCATGAATGCGACAACACCAAGATTGCAGTCTACAGAATACAAAGCTGTTCAGGCGCAGAAGTTTCAGTTCAATTATGCGGGCCGGTGAAATGAATTCAGTTCGGGTTTCCGACCAATGAGCCAAGTTCGTCTTTATATCGGGTTTGTGACTGGTAGGTAAGAGACCGAACCACTCTCAGAGTTTAATGCTCCACTAGGCTTTAAGACCGACAACAGGATGTGAAGTCCACAGAAAGATGACCTGGTCGGGAGAGCATATAAATTTCTATTGTTGCGTGTAAATTGGCCAGAAATGCCATTTAATCCGTTATTTGGTCAACAGGGTTCGGACAATTTGCCCTCAGATAACATAAAGGCCGAAGACGGGCTTACCCATCAATCAAACCATTGGCTACCCGGCGCGTCCATGAGCAGTGGGAATAGGGACGGCTGATAGAGAAAGCCAGACGCAAATTAAGCCGACCCTCATGTCTGATGGATAAACAGTCGAGAAACAGGAGTGATAGTACTACTAGGCCGTGGAAGCCTAAAGGTCTGGCATGCCGGGTCTTGAAAAATGCCGCAATCCCATCGTGACACTGTGGCAAAGGCGAACAGCCACTAAGTAAGTTTGATTTCCACAGCCGCTTTGAAGACGAATTCCTCAGTCAATGCTCTCGAGGATAAAACCCCGGAAAAACTATCCAGCCGGCTGTGAAGAGCTCACTTGTACTCAAAAGGTCTTAAAGGCCGTGAAAATGTCGGATCCTTGCATTACGATTCACACTGAGGCCTCTAAAGGAATCGACGCGCTTTGCAACGCTTGTCCAGTGAGACAGGCGAATAGCATGCGAGCCGGACTACCCAATTCAGCACAGATATTTTCGTACTAGGTGTTGGAATTTGCGAATGTTCCTCAGTCCCGATACCCGAAGTCTGCCAACTCGTAGTACAAAGTGGATGCGACAGTCGTTACAAACACTAAATTACGCTGACCAGAACCGAACAGTTGTCATCTACAGGTATTTCCGGCATAGCCGCAAACATCTGCCGATCGTGTACTTAAACGATGGTTGTATGGCTAGTTAGATTAGTAAAACTTCAGTCAGTTTAACTTTTTGCACCTTGTTCATATTAGTTAATTTATGCGTGATGTCGAAAGCGTTAGTGTCTACAATAAGTCTATAATAAGTCAGACCATGTCCTCATTCAAACACGCATGAACTTGCTTCTCATCCAAGACCAACAGTTGTCATACAGGACGCTTTTATCTTGCAAATTACGACAACCCAACAAGAGCGAGGCCCTGAGCGTGGAAATCTAGCCTATTTCCACAGTTTGCGCCGAAGGAGAATGCATTGGCAAATGGTCACCGTTGAAGTCCACGGTTTACGAGGCTGTTGAGGAAATTCTCCGATTCATGTAGTTGCGCTGCCTTGACTAGATGGACCCAGAGACCTTACGGCTGTCCGCCTATAAAGCTCGGACTAGTTTACACGATTATTCCTTCAGCCAATGCTACTTTTCATCCTTCACGCACAATAATCCCAGCAAGACCAGTGCATGTAATAAAAGCTATTTTTAGGGTGATACTATGTATTACACGATGGAAGACAATGGATAAGGAGCCTATTATAAATACGAAACGGAGGGTAACCGAAGTCGGAAAATAGTAAATAGTTCACGGCTGGGGATCGGGAGACAATATATTCCCCTTCACCGCTGTGCTTGGATCGACGTTCTTGCCTGTATAATAAAGAGGAGCACGCCCGGAATCACCAACTTTCAAACCACCGCCTACCTCCTTTTTGCGAAACAAAAGCGATCGTCGCTCCGCCTGCCTTTACACACTCCCCTCCTCATGTGGAGCCCTGCCCCAGGGCTCCTCGCTAATGTGGTCTCTTTTAATTCTTCTTTAACCGATATGGGTACTAAATGTAGGGGAACGATGGGTACCGTATCCGGTGTGACCGTAGGCAGGCGTCCCGGTGTAGTTTTAGTTTTCGAAAATTAGCAGTTAATGTCTTCCTGTTAGGAAACGAAGCGTCCCGAAGCACATAAGTGGTGGGATGGTGCACGTAGACTGCCACATATAACCCTTCCCAGGGGCAAAATAAGTTGGCGGAGGTAACCAGAGAGGGAACTGGCCGATAATGCCGCACTAAGCTGCCTAATTGGTAGGGAGTATCGTGGACTTGCCTATCGAAGTAGGTTTTCTGCCTTTTCGCGGCTTCTCCGAAATTATCTTGTGCTAGATTGTGGGTGCATGGCAGTAATTTCTGTAGCCGCTACATGTGGTCGTCCAGTGCATGTGCACTCAAGGCAGGTAAGGGTAACCCTGAGTCAACCGGAAGACGGAAATGACCTCTGGGCAGCATAAAAAAGAGCATATCCAGTGGAGCTGTGCACAGCAGCATGGCAATCTTTTGTCTCAATAATGTGGGTGACTTTCCTCAGCAAACGTCTTCAGTGGTTAGATCAGTGTTCGGTTGGACCTTCCAACTTGTCCATTTCTTTCGGGGTGAACGGGCATCGTGTAAGCTTAACAGATGACAAGCAGATCGCACACATCTATCCAGGCTGGCTCCGCAGTCAGAATGAACGGACAAGAGTGCTCCGAAACGACGCGCCAAGTCACTGAGGATTGAGGTAGTCACTGCTGTAGCGTCTTGTAGTAAGATGAGTGCTGTCCCAACCCATTTAGTAAAATAGTCAAGCTTAAGCTTCCCATTCCGTCTCGGTGTTTTAACGGTTTAAACGGAGCGCACGCACTGCACGTGTTACAAAAAGTGGCCACCTGTTCGCAAAATGTAGCCACCAAAACCGTTGCCGAAATGCAGCTTCGGTCTTATTTTGTCCTACATGACGTAACTCGGCATGGAGGCTTGTGAGCCCACATTGCACGATTGGACACACCAAAATCTACTTGCAATGCCGGGCGACCCTATACTGAGAACTATTCCACAAGGAGCAACATCTTTTGAGTCTAATTCAGAAGGAAACTGAACCCGAGGGGGATAAACTGGCAGGGACGCAGGGACCCAAGGCAGATAAAACACAACCCGAAAACCAACACGAATTAAGTAATCAGTGAGTCAAAACCATCATGTAAACTAGGTAAAGGGAATATCAATGAAGGAAAGATCTACGTAATTATTTACCAGAAGCTGAAGGTAAACGATGAAAAACATCCTCCGAATTACCAGTCTGACCAATGCTACCACTGTTTTCAGTGACCTCTGAGCATGCTCAAACCCACGACAAAAGACACTACTGACTTTTCTTACTTACTAATCAACACAGCAGACTTTCTGTGTGTGTCCACAACTCTTTAGACTTCCCACAATATGTTGCACGTGGCCACTGACCACCTTGTACTTACAGGTCCCTGTTAACTACCTCCGTTCCTTCTAACTTGAATGACTATCGTGAAGAACGCAACGGCCCCTGGTCAACATTCTCGTCAATAAAGAGCTAATCGCAAAAGTGTACATTTGAGAGAAATCTGCTGTTTTGAAGAGACAGACAGGGGTCAATGTTATGCTGCTCGATTAATTTCATGATATCAACAAACGGTAGCTGCCAATTATGATGGCACCGACAGCTGCACGAGTCGACCGTATCGTTCGAAAGCTTAACGTCGGCGTTTGCGGAAATGTGACTGGGCAGAGCGTACAAGGTGTACCCAGTCAACAGTTGGCTCATTCCTTGCATGCAGTTTTAAACTCTTGTAGTGCCTACAGCGGCAATACTCATTGGCTTCTGTTTTGTCATTGTCAGCGTCCTTAGAGTCTAAAAATACTATCATATTTGCACAGGTGTTAAGACACATTTATCTTTTCAACTCCTAATTTAATACGTTTTTTATACTCGCTATTTTATTTATGGAATTATTACGTAGACTATCAGCCGGCACCGGGCATAGTGGGCCCACACGCATTTTTGTCACAAGCTGCCCACAATGTACACCCGGAGCATTGTAAAAGGTTCCCAAATGCTACTCATTGTTAATCTGGGAATTTTAAAGGCATAGGTGTAAACAGCTTTCCAGAAGATAGGTGCTCGGCTCTGTCATGCTCATATTCACGCCTTATCTTCCGTCTGAAAGCCTCGAGCACATTAGAAGTGCAGCATCTCGGACTCGATATCATCGGCTCCATGCCATTCATCACTTCGGACGACATATTTTAATTGAAACCCCATTTCCTCGGAAAATTTCTCTCAAGGCATTTTTTCCCTTTCATTCTTATCTGTAAACACCGTGCGCAATTTATCGGTTGCAGACCCCATCCTTTCCCTTAATTTGCTGTCTACCCACCGTATGCGAAGGGCGTCGTCTTGAGTTTCAAACATATAGAACGCGAACTGAGCGTGCTCGTGCATTTCAGTTACCACTTTTTGGTAGAACGCCCACCATTGCCTTTTTCGGTGTTTGTTTTCCCAAGGCTTCCGGATACTCGGTGTAGGCCGCCCGCAGAACCGGCGTCGTAAAGCAGATTGCCCGCACCTCGTCTTTCTTGAAAAAAAGTCTGGGCTTCAGCCACCCTACATGGAAGAGGGTACGTTTACCATCCCTCCTGCGATGGATTCGCAACAAACTAACCGATGACGCATGTTTGCAAGGTTCTTCATTTTACATTTCGGACCATAGCAACCTATAATCGCGTCTTGATAAATTAATTTCTCTTCTGAGATACATCTTTGAACGTCAAGATGAGTGACGCATCTGCTTCATCAGGTGTAGTCTGCGCTAATCGCCGGGACTTGGTGTAGACTAAGACGACTTTCTTGCTGCATATGCAATTGTGGCGCAAATTAAGCGTTTTCACGTACCGTTTACCCTCACGTATGTTTGCCGTAATACGTGCTAGACAACCGACCTTCATTGACCTAGGTCGTTTGAAATTCAGCATTAGCCTCTTGCAAGATGCAAGTTAAACTAAATGGGCTTTAATTCTCTTATTCCATCATGAACCCTCATTTGTGGATTGGGGAAATAAAGACAGTCTTCCATTCCTCTGACAGTGCCTTCTTCCATGGACTTTTAAAATATCACAGGTACCGGCTCACACAATACACTGGTCAATTCTCGAAGGGCAAATAAATTAGATCTATCTGGACCAGGTAATTTGTCGGACTTTAATCGAATCAGTTCAGTGGTTATCGGTGTAGGCGAGAAGTGAAAACGGTCTTCTAATGCAAACGATCCGAGATATTGTTGCTGTTCTGCGTAGGTGTTGGGAGAAGAAGAAGAAGAAAAAGAAAAAGAAGAAGAAGAAGAAGAAGAAGAAGAAGAA
>CACRXP010000036.1:1314236-1325275 GCA_902702965.1 Spirometra erinaceieuropaei | reverse complement strand
AATGTCAAGGTCAAGGTGCGCAGCTGAATTTCAAAGATAACTGAAGCTTTGCATTTATCTGGATATTCTTAAGCAGTTAATGCCTGTTTTTTATTTTAGTCCCTTTTAATAGTCGCCTTTCAATATAAGGTAAAATTTTTCCCAGTTTTGTTTGACAGTCTGGCAAAATAGTCGTATTTTGTAAAAAAAACCTTTGTAATGACTCCTTTCCCTACTATCTCTTTCTAGTTTTCTTAGCTAAATAACAATAGTACTTGCTATTCAGTGCCCCTTTCCGTACGTTGGCAACGTTTTGATCCTTATTCTGTAACGAAAAACGTTTCTTGTCTGTAATGTCCCGCAGAGCACGTGCTAAACGGCGAAAGCTTGCGGCCTCTCCACCGTCTCTGGGTGCTAGAATCGTGACTGAAGACATAGCAGGTGTCAGCATATGTTCTTCGCCTTCTGCAGATATGGTTAACTCACAAATCCCTTTAGTACATGTAGAACCTCTTGACCCTTCAGTTGTCCAAAAGTACGCCTCTGCTAGTCGTAGCAGGCCATCAGCCGGCGAAATAGTCGACCAGCTGATTTATGGCGACATAAACAGCACTTCTGAAAAAGTAATTGAACAAGCTTTTAAACTTATTGGGGTAATAAGTTCGGAAATTGAGGAAAGAATTAAACGCAAGCATAATTTCGTAATGCGAAACATTCCAAGCCACTTATCTGCTATGGAGGGAGCGCATTTGTTCCTACAAAGTTGTGGCTTGAGTTTCAGTGTCGCACAAGCTAAGCGACCTCGCTCGCTTAGCTGTAATGCACCGATACTAGTTACCCTATTCTCTATGATAGAAGTCGATTTTATCTTGTCGAGTAGCAAGATAACTAAAGAATTCTGCCGTAAATGGCGCTGCTCTGTTTCGCCAGACCTCACACCCCTGCAGCGAAGACTGAAATAAGTAAAATCGGCAAAAACCAACACCAAGATAATGACACCTACTGTCAGTCTGAATAAGTCCTCTACAACACCATCTGCGGCATCTGCACATCACGGCATGGTCAATTCCGTAGGGAATTCGACTACTTTTAATGCTGAGCTCTTTAAACACACCATCACGCCTGGTATAAACACGCCTCTATCGACTCCCCCAGCAACCACTAGTAAGCCTAATCATGTGTCTAAGTCAACGGCAAATCCAATTGCTGTCTCAGCCACACGGACACCCAATAAATCCAGCACCATTATAAAATCTTTTCCTCCACAATCGGCTAACAGTGCCTCAAATACCCCTATTCAAAACGTAGCGCGTTCCCAACTGCCCCCCAGCCCTCATATTGAGGCAGTTAGGCCGAATATGCCGATTTTCTTGCCGTTTAATAGAACTCTTGCTCCAATGGAAACAATGCGTCCCCCACCCCCTAACTTGTTTCCACCACGGCCGTTTTACCAATGTATTTCTCATGCTAATGTCCATACTGGATCAGTTAACTCATCCGATCCTCAGTTTCGTTCCGGCGGGAATGCGTTGCAGTATCTGTCCCGCGGATGTCCAGCTGAAAATAAGTTAGCTAACAATGGTTACCAGTTTTTCTGCTCGTCATTCCCTCCCCCAAGGCCTACTGCTTTTTATCCACGTCACAATTTTTCGATGCCATAAAATTTTTGCAGAACCGGATGGTTGCATCCGGACAATTTGCTCCATGGGCAGCCCAGAACTGGACGATGTACCCCACCTCTCTCAGAAACTAACAGCATTTCCCTTCAAACTTTTTGTTTTAAATGTCAGAACCTTGCTTAATAAGGTGCCTTCGCTTCAGGCTCTGGTGTTCATCCATTGTCCATATATCGTTTTAGTAAGTGAGACGTGGGCATCAGCCTCTGTAGCTGACTCCGAACTCTCTCTTCTAGGCTATAATTACATTCGAAATTATCGCCAAGATAGCCGTGGTGGGGCAGCTGCGTCTACGTTAAGCAAAAATTTACATTTTTGCCGTTGGACCTCCAGCATTTTTCCGCAGTAGAAGGCAGCTGCCGGCTCCAGGTTGCACTAAAAATAAATTCTCCCTACTCGTTGGCTGCGTCTATCGCCCTCCCAACGCCAACGACAATTTTGATCGTTTACTCTCACAGGCATTTCATGCTGCGGCCGCCTCAAGCTTTAAGTATCAATTGGTTGCGGGCAACTTTAATCTCCCTGAAGTCCGCTGGTCTCTGCCTTCAGGCCCAAGAAGGTTCGAAGACTTTCTTGAGGCTGTGGATGTTGGCATGTGGAATCAGGTTGTCGATTTTCCCACCCGAGGCTCAAGCATACATAACCTAATTTTTTGTAGAGGCTGCATGCCATCGTCAGCGTCATCCCTAGACCCACTCGGGGGCTCAGACCATGACATAGTTGTTTCAACGTTGGAATTCGAGGCTGACAAAACGTCGTCCCCAAAGTATAGCTTTTGCCGCAATTTCCGATCAACTCACTCAACCGAATTATTAACACACCTTAATTCCTACGACTGGACTGATTTCTTCCTTAGTTCGGAGGTAAATGTTTGCACTGCAAAACTGTACGAAATTTTTGATCCGCTTATTTCTCGTTTTGTCCCCCGTAAGCAAATTATTAATGTTGGGGATGAGGTTTTCCTACCCTTACCCTTTCGTCGCAAATTGCACAGGCTTTATCGTCGTTTCCATCTTCAGAACGATGTTTCTGTCTTGCCCTTGATTCTTGATATTTTTGATCGAGTTAAGAGATTGTCTGAAGAAAAACAGCTAGCCGAAGAGGTCCAGTTTACCGAAAACCATTCGTTAAATGTCTCGAAACTTTTCGCTAGAAAAATACGAACTCACGGAAAGACGCAGCATCCCATCCTCCGAGACGCTCTCGGAAATCCCATAGTTGATGCCCAGTTAACCGCTGATAGCTTCAATGATTGAAGACAATTTATTGAAGACTCGACCACTCCACTTCCGACCATCCAGCCATTGACCGGGGCAGTTCTAGAAACTATAACTTTCACTCTGTGGGATGTGACTGTTGCGATTCGGCGTTTTCGTCAATCTTATAGTCCAGGACCTGATGGTGTCCCAGTAAGCATTTTAAAAGCCGATGCAAATACGATTTCCCCATCCGTCTTATGCAAGATATTTAATCTCGCTCTTGAAAGTGAAACTTATTCTACCTTGTGGAAGGAATCACACATTTTGCCCATCCCTAAGCATGGCAAATCTACATCATTTGATGACTTTCGGCCAATAAACACCCTCCCCGCATTTTCGAAGATCTTTGAGACATTGATCAAAGATAAAATGATGTGTCACTTAACAGAGAATAACCTACTGAGTGCGGCTCAGCATGGATTCCTCAAAGCTCGATCTTGTGACACCTGTCAACTCCCTTTCTTTGACTATGTTCTCCAATCTAGGGACAATGGTTTTGCACTTTACACAATATATTTCGATTTCACTAAGGCTTTTGATCGTTTTGACCATGCTCTTCTTCTCTTCAAACTGACCTCTTTCGGAATAGGTGGCAAACTTTTGAATTTTATATCCTCTTACCTGGGCACTCGTACACAATGAGTTGAGATTTCCAATACCATCTCCAACCCCACACGTGGGAGGAGTGGAGTCATTTAGGGTAGTGTACTCGGCCCACTTCTATTTTGCCTTTTCGTTAGTGATGTACCCGATTTATTTCAGAATGGTAAGCCTTTCATGTATGCCGATGATCTTAAAGTTGCATATCCATATAAGCCGGCAAATCATGACATCGTGCTTGAGCTCCTAAAGAGCGATCTACAGGCTTTCGCCCAGTAGTGCCCCACATGGCCCCTTTCTCTTTCTTGGAACAAGTGCTCAGTCATGGTGGTTGGCGACGACCACCAACCTCAACTAAGTATTGAAGGTCACTCCATAAATGTGCCCAGGATTATAAAGGATCTGGGCATATCATACTCCAAGAGTCTCAATCTCTCGGAGCACTGTGCCTTGATAGTCTCCAAAGCACGCAGAACGGCCGGGTTTATCCTCCGAAACTTTAAAACTAGGGACATTAGAATGCGCCTTTACAACATGTACGTTAGACCTGGCCTGGAATACTGTTCGTTTTTTATCCTCATGCGAGCAACTGAGCGGAAGAAAATAGAATCCGTTCAACACTTTTTACCAAGAGAATGTTAACCCCGGAACACCGACATTTGTCTTACCAAGAACGTTGCCAGCTTACGGGCCTTGATCCTTTATGGTTCCGTAGATTACAAAAGGGACTATTTTTTGCTATTTAAACTCTTATATAATCACACATTTAACCCACTCACCTCTTTAAGACACCATGTTCTCCCACGACGTAACAGTAACCGTGAGGTCTTTTTATTTCTTCCTTAGGCACGTACTGTTAAATATCGTCGGTTCTTTTCTGTAAATGCAATTGCTATTTGGAATAAACTACCATGAGTGTGAAAAATCTGCAAAATTATCCTTTATTTAAGAGAACTATTACTCGATTTTTGCTATCAGAAAAGCTCCCACAAATTTTGGGTTCTGAATCCACTGATCGACTGTACCGTAGCGATGGCGTTTGTGGTCTCTGAACACTATCGCCGGTCTCACCAGCTGTTCCTCAACGCCTCTTCTTTGACTATCCCCAACTTTATGAAAGGATTTGACGTCCGATAATCTCCGATACCGTGCAACCCCCTCCCCCCCCCTTCTTGACAGTCGAAAGTCTACCACCAGCAGTTTTTTCTCCTGAACCCTCCAAACCATAAAAACCACCATCAACTATATTTTTATTCCTTTACCTCAGGAGTTTTTTTCACTGCTGGTCGAATTTGTGTTTAATCGCTTCCCTTGGCAATGCTTGTAAACTGGCATTAAATAACATTATTATTTTTACTAGTTTAATGAGCGAATTCCGACCGAAAGAATCTGGAAAAGACTGATGCTCTCATTCGGTCATCCCTCTCCACTACTCCATTTCGGGACCTCATCGCCGCAATCGGGTCACAGTTTCTTTTCCACTACGCATGTAAGCTTACGGGGCCATGGGATGCTCAATAGAGCCCTTCAATATGCATGGCTTATAGTTCCTTCGAAACCTATTGGTCCCACGTTTGCACACATCCCTCTGTCGTTTGAATTCAAGCAAGTGTTCGGAACTGTCTGTTAGACCAAATTGCCTTCACGCCTTATTTCTTCCATTAAAGGTTATTTGTAGTTCCTGGTTTATCCACAGCGGACGGTCGTTTGATTTAATCGTCTGAGTAGACATTTTAAGTCAGTGATTATTTTAGTTAACGGGCTGAAAGTGCTCTGGTAGTCATTAACTCTTCCCTGCAACACAGTTGTCCATAGTAGTACTAAGCCTTACTTCGCTCGTTTAAAAATTTTCGCTTCCAATTAATTGCTTTCAGTCATTTTGGTGGGTCAGGTTGGGAGAAAGTGGAGTACTTGAAGAGCATTACAATATAATCACTAGCGTCAGTTGACGGAAGATCTTGTACATCCAGCACACTCACCTCATCTCGAGTGAGCACCAGGTCAACAGAAAATGAACTCTACCCACCTCTAATACGTGTTCCATATGTCGCATCCTGGACAAGTAATTTAGACACTGCCAATACAAGCAGCTATTTTCCTAATGTGTCCGTTGAACTTAAAACTGTCCAAGCCTTCTGATCGATATTGGGAGCGCTAAATTCCCCACCAATATGGACATCACTGTTCCAATACGAATTGTTCACTTACGTTAAGAGGAAGCCATGGCTTACTGCACCCCGGCTTGGGGAACGGCATACAACTACAAGCATCAATTTCTGACCGTATCTAGTAGCGATAGTTAAAGATACAACTTCCACTTCTGCTATTGCTGTGGGATGTCGCTCTGGGAGCGCGGTTAAAATGTAGTTAACATAGACAGCAACGCTTCCTCCTTGACTTTTCATCTATATATATAAAAATGGAAGGGTTTTTTTCTGTGTTATATGTAATCTCGAAATTACTGCACCGATTACGCTGAAATTTGGACACAGCACAGCCAGTGCATAGGACTGGGTTTTTGTCTGTTCAGTTTTGTAATTATGCTGATGATATGCCTGTGATGGGTAAAAACCCGGACTTTTTCCGGCATAACAACGCCACCTGCTGCGGCCACTTCACCTACATCCGCGCGGACACATGAGCGCCCAGACTGCGGCCACTTGACCAACATTCGCTCAAACGCACGTGCTCCGTCCGACGGCCGCGCTCACCCCACCACCCACCCGTCAGATACTTGAACATGCCCATCCCCCATCCTCTGGGTCGATGCAATATGGGCCGATAGAGCAAACCACCCCTGGGGCAAAAAAATGCAACACTTGGACGCCACTTGAAATTGCCCCACACTACCCACATAATGAGGCTGTCACCGCTTCCGCTGGGATTATCGGGCGTGACGAATGGATGCAATTAACACCTCCCCCCGCACAACCCACATAATGGGGCTGTCACCCAGTGTCAGCCCAGTATTGTGCAGCTCGGCTTGCGGAAGCCCGGTTGCGGTCACGGCTACCGCGTTCTGCAGCTTCAGGCCTGCTTCGTTCACAACAGGTTGAACACAGCCAGCTGGGAGTGACCTAATGGCGCCAGCGAGGAACAGCAGACCAGCGTCAAACACGACTCGTTGCTCAGCATTCACGCAGCCTGATGTTGTTGTAAACGACGGTACGACAACAACCGTTGGAAGACTAATAATTTTAGGGTAAGGCGATACCATATGCACCGGCATTTGGAGACCGAATTCAACGCAACATCCATTTACTTATCGGGGTGGTACCGATGGATATCACTTCCACGTTAAGGTCATAAATCCAGTCAGTGACGAGGTAACGCACGTGAAATGCAGCGCAATGAACCACTACTCCTACCGACTTATTATACGACAGAATGTAAGTAATTTCCTTTTTGAAATGTCGTAAATTGCTTCATCACTGCATTGCGGATATGTATGCAAAAATCGAGACTGAACGCCTGCTTTCATTCGCTTAAATCAAACCAAGCTGCGCTCTGAAGGATACATTCCTTTGCATGATGCAGTTTTAAACGACGGTAATACAACTAACGTTGTAAGACTAACGTTTTTGCCGTCCACATACACAGGGAGTCCACGCCATATGTTCGAGTACGCTCGAGGTGCAATCGCTTACGTTTGTCAGTACGGACGCCCAGATCTACTCATTACATTCACAGGCAATCCAGCTTGGCGAGCTATTTATTAGCTCTTACTTCCTGGGCTATCGAAGGTGAATAGGTGACATTGCAGCACGTGTTTTTAAGAAACTGAAATCGCTGATGAACTTCATGATGAAAAACGAGGTGGTTGGGTCTGTGCGCTGCTGAATGTATTAGGTGGAACGTCAATAGAGGGGACTGCCCCATGCACATGTCCTGATCTGGTTGTATAACAAGATCGCTTCCAACGAAATCGACGACGCAGTATGCGCCGAATTACCTGATATCGACGTCGACAATGATTTGCATGAAGTTGTGGCGAAGAATATGACACATGGACCTTGGATGCACTGAATCCTAACTCTCTAACCCTCCCTCCTCCGGCATGACAGACGGAAGTCCATTATACCGAAAACGATCAGCGGAAGACAACGGCAAATTGGCAATTGTACGAATGCGAATCGGTGACATAGAAGTCGGTAACCGCTGGGTTGTTTCGTATTCGCCTTTGTCTTTAAAAGCAAACGCAGCTCACATAAACGTGGAACACTGCAATTTGGGAAATTAATTAGGTACAAGTGTAGGCACGTGAATAAAGGTAGCGACATGGCCGTTTTCGGCCGGCAGCACGAAAGGAGATAAAGGGATGCGGGCATACAACACAATGAAATCGCACAGTATTGGGCTGGAAGATGCGTCAGCGGCAAGAAATCCATTCCCTCATTTCCCATCCATGAGCAAAGTCTAGGTGTTGTTTGCTTGCAATACAGTTGGAGAAAGGGCAATGCGTTTACTTTACCGATGCAAACGCGCAACAGGTTGCCTTAGGTCCACTGGCAACAACATTAACTGCGTTCTCCACGTTAAGCCAAAGTGACGCGTTCGCAAAAACACTGGCGCGTTCGAAAGTGCCTACGCATTACACAGGGAATGTGTGCAGAAAATCATCCGAACAACGCAACCGGGGAGAGCGAGTGGACGGGCACCCCGGCATACTCAAAGGAACTGCGATAGGCGGACTGCATACCGTGCATCCCAATCTTACTTCGCATGGTGTTTATGAATGTGCCACGTCCAACATCTACGCAGCAACTGAAATCTGTCAATGGCGCTACGCATGCCACTTTCAGCAGTGCGTGTCAGGCTCTTCAGCTACTGGAGAACGATCAACAGTGGGACGTATGTATTACTGACACCTGCAACACGTCCCATCCACATCAAATTCATGCATTGTTTGCAGTCATATTGAGAAGAAGAAGAAGAAGAAGAAGAATAGGTTTAGATTGGAAAAGTTTAGAGATCCGGGAAGATTATTAGAAGAAGAAAATTGGCTCTCCGGAACAGGTTTATTTAACTGCTGACGTTTCAAAGAGCTGGGTCGGCTCTTCATTGTCAAAGCGTAAACTGCACCTAATCGATCAGAAATGTAATTTAAAGTGGCAAGTTGTGTTGGCCGGCCTCATGCTGATCGATTTTTTTTCTCTCCTCCCGCTGCGTCGGCCTCTCAGGAGATGGTTGACGGGCGTTTTTGCCTGTGCGCTTTATGAGTCACCACTCCGTCGAGGGGAGCTGATTGGACTTTAGTCGGGCGGTCGGTCTGGCGGTTCTTGTTCTTCCTCACCGAGTAAGCTCAGCGTCGGGCTATCTCCGTGCTGTCTTCTTAAGTCCGGTGTGGTTGTTTGGCCCTGAGCTCTACGGTTGTGATGACGTAGGACTTTGTAAGCTGCAGGAAGGTCAAGATGCCTGTTGATAGAGTGGACATCGGAGAACCACGCCTCGAGAGTTAGCCGTTCTGTTTTTGTGTTGCCTCGGCCTAAGATGGTAGCCCTCTGGAGGCCAAAAGTATGCCCCGTTTCCCCAACGTGTGTTGCTAGTTGAGAGTTAGGGTCTAACCTCCGAGTGGCCGATTTATGTTCTTGTAGGCGAGTTTGCAATTTCCGCCCAGTTTCGCCCACATAGTTGCAGTCGTCCTCATTGCAATTTATTTTGTATATGACTGCTGAGGTTTCAGCGGGTGGCAATGGGTCTTTAGGTTGCATCAGGCGACATCGAATTGTTGCTTGTGGTCGATGGGCTATGCCTACTCTGGTGGGTTTTAACAGTCGCGAGACCGCTTCAGAGACCCCTTTAACGTAAGGAATGGCCCCCCAGACTTCGGGTTGCTGCTCATTTGGCCGTTGTCTGGGCGCCCAACGTCTGCTTCTCTCGATGAAATGCCTGGGATAACCGTTGGCTGCAAATAGGTCCACAAGGTACAATCGCTCGGCCCTTTTATCTTCTGGTGTGCTGCAGTGTGTTTCGACTCTTTGGAATAGAGTGCGGACACAACTACGTTTGTGAGACAGTGGATGGTTGCTGTTGAAGTGTAAGATCTGTCTCGTGTCGGTGGATTTTCGGAATACTGTAGTTTGCAGCTGTCCAGTGGGACATCGGCGCACAAGTACGTCAAGGAAGGGCAGTTGGTTGTTTGTTTCCGCTTCCATCGTAAATTGTATATCCGGGTCAACCGAGTTCAGTAGTCCCTTTAGGCGTTCAATGTCAGTTTTTTTGACAACGACGAAGGTGTCATCGACATAGCGGGCCCAGAACTTTGGTTGATATTCGGTAAACACCAAGTGTTCTACCCGTTGAAGGACTACTTCAGCAATTAGGCCTGATATAGGGGAGCCCATAGGAGTGCCCTTTATAGGTTTATTGTAGCGCCCCTTGGGCACTGTCAGTCCCCTTTGAACTCAGGAAAAAAACCTAAAACAAACTCGTCAATTTCAACTGCGCTTTGACTTCATTTTCTTTGGGTGTCTGGTTAGCCAAAAGAGCGCGAATTGAGAGTTTGTTTTAAGTTAAAAAAAACCTCAGTTCTAAGGGAAAATGATAACAAAATTTTTAAAAAATAACGATACGTACAATATAAAAATTGAAGTTTGCAGTTTGGTAGTTTTCGGGGGCATGAATAATATGTCCTTCATGGCAATTGAAGAACTTTGATATCGGCCTGACCTTGAAATTATTTTCCTGTTGGGTAAATTTCGGTGTGCTCTAGTTGCTGGTTGTCAGTCTATCTGGTGTAGCGACCCTAGCCGAGGTGAGAGTTAATAACGCTATGCTATGCCCCGTCTGGTCCCCAGTAAGAAAGAAAGACGAGCTCCTAGGGGGGGGGGAGTTATTTGCAAACGACAGCAGACGATATTGAGAGTTCGGGAACAGCGGGATGTCCTATGGCGAGGACAGGCTTGTTTGGATGCAAGCCTCGTTTGATCCGGGCGGCGAAGACGAAGCAGGAGCAGCGGTGGCGTCCAGAAGGAGTCCTCCGGTCCAAGGTTGGTCAACGTCAATCCTCCTCCGTTTTAATAGGACCTCCAGACGATTGGGATAGGTTCATATAAAAATCGGCCAATGCGTATGCGTAAATCAATTGCAAGAATATTAGAATGTAAATCGTAGCCAATAGAATCTTCGGGACAGTTTTTATTGACATTCCGGCCTAAACTGGTCTCTACTAGATCGCTGATAGGCAAACCGAAATACCCAATGGTTAGGCGAAAACTATTGACTTAATTTGGAGAGATCCAATGAGAACGACAATTAAAAGTGTCCTGGACCAATAGAATTGGAGAATCTAAAATGGCAAAATTGCGTGTGCCATCCAATCGAAACGCCGAGCTTTGCACTGGCAATTTGTTATACATCTTAAAGGAATATTTCCCCGGAATGAATTTAAAGCAAGCAAGGACAGCAGAATTTAATGGTACCACAAAATTTCGCGACGGCTTCTCAACTGCTGCCGGTCGTTGCATAACAGAAATAACAAGGGAGAAAGGTACAAAGGTTTGAATTTCGACAGAGAAAATCGATG
>CACRXP010000036.1:1275846-1306613 GCA_902702965.1 Spirometra erinaceieuropaei | reverse complement strand
AAAAAACGAAATCAAAATTTTCCATGGGATTCTATTTAGAGCATTGGCGTAGAATCTGTGCGGACTCCTCGCACAAATTCTAGTCAGAAAAGGTGTGACAGCCTCTACACAGAAACTGCGTAGAATACTGTGGCCCTCTACTTAGATTCTGAGCAGAATGTAGACTGGATTTTTATCAGGGTAATCAACAGCTCCATCTATTCACGCATTTTGCTTGGCTTCTGTGTGAATCAGTCTAATATGAGACAGACGCACTCCGCATCTTTAGCACTTCCCGCCCTCGTCCGCCTTCCCCCTACGACATAACTATGTCCGAAGAGCCATAGGTGAGCTCGGTTGCAGTGAGTGATAAAGCCAAACGACATATATTCGCTTGTCACAGACGACCTGATCCCGATGGCATGTGCAAGGCTTCCAAGAAGGCGGATAGGATCTCGCATGAGTGATTGCTATAAAGATCATGTTAGGAAGAGACCATTGCATCCTGACTCATCGTCCTTCAGTCAGTACAAAATGCGCCCAGGAGGACCAAGTTACCCCGCATGTGGTGGTCTTTGCAGTAATTATCCATAGTTGCAAAAATATTATATTTTTGGACTGTCTTCCGTGCGCGAATGAATTTCCTGGATTCCTGTGGCTTACTTAAGAGTATTTTGTTATATCTTGTAAAAACTCAACAAGACTTCAATAAATTGAAATTTGTAGGCGCACATGCAAGTCCACATGGGATGTTCTAAAGTTACTGTGCATGCGATTATGTTCAGCCATTCTTTTATTTTATGTTTACCGTAACCACCTGAGTCGGATTACCGCTAGTTTTATTTTTAAGGCCAGAAAACTACAATGCACTAGCAAACCTGCGTGTTATTTTTAAATTTCTCATATCCAGACTAATTAATGGGCACATATGTGAACCCACCGGTTTTCTCTCCAGCCGACTCCGGGGACCATGCGAAATTTTTCAACTAGATAACCATTTAACAATCCCGTTTGTTACTCTTCCGTACCTGCTCGTTTGATTACAGGTACTTAGTAGCCAGCCCCATTCATGTTCTGCATACGAGTTCTCTGTGCAAGACGATTGGCGTGCTTGACCCACACTTTCCTCCTTTGGTAAAGCCCCAATATCAAAAGACCCAGGGGCATGTTCAGTTCGGAGCAGACTGTTTGAAAAGTGTCTTGTACATGGGGGACTATAGAGGGATTTGCCATGAACTTGCGCGATCCTTCATGTAGCCCTACGCATGTGTCCATAGCCGCCTTTGACGGGCTACATATTCGCGCGGATGTCAAACTACCTGACTCCCTCAAGGGTCTAATCTCTCTAGGTAGCTTGGCGTAGTCGAGCCTGTTTAGCTGGTAGCCATTGGCTCGGCCTAGTAATTTCACCAATTTCGTCTTCTGTCGCAGAGACTCGCGATTAATGGAGTTGAATGCTGCACCTTATTTCATGAAGTACCAGCCCTTTGTCCGCCTGCAATCACGATCGAGCTGCACGGCGCGCTGAGGTTCGGGTGCGTTGTCACAGCATCCTCAGCAAGCAAGGAATCAGTTTAGTTAGCTCTCGTCCTTTCGTCACGCGCAGCAAACTCGCTCCCACCTCTCCATGCCTGCCTTATTTCCACATGCAACTAACATGGAATATAGTGATGACTGCGAAGATTTTGTCTTCCCGTGCATCTCGTTGTTTTACATCCCCAGTGTTTATCGGGGACACTTCCAGAGAAGCGGGTCGTGCCAAGCACTTTTGACCAAAAATATATTAAACTGATTTCGAGGATCCTCACTTGATGGCTGATTGATCTCACCTCAAAGAAGCCTCTTGAAGCTCTCAGGAAAACCTTTGACAAAGGTGGCCATCCACATTGCAAGGAGCCACTGACCGCAGAGACTTTGCTCCTAGCTTGGTGAATGAGTTGATAGATTTTTTAATGGCCACAGGGCATGAAACCCACTCACAAGGCAGGAGAAAGGCATCTAGAACACCATGCAGATTAGACCGTTATGCTCACAAAGGGGACTTAGGATTATTGACGGAGTATTCCAGAGGCAAATGGTAAGCGGCTGAAATCGATTTTACGTTCGATAATTTTCTTGTCCCTTCGCCAAGTTAATCAATTAGTTTACTTCGGTTCGCAAAAGTTATTGCACTTTAGCTCATATTTTGATGCAAATAACCCGTGCATATATCATGGCTTTAGACCGCTGCCGACGCATGTTAAACTATGAGCTACTTTTAAGAGTTGTAAAGGTGTCAGACAACAATGTACGCAGCTCCAACAATCAACATTACCAAAAGCCATTATTCTCAGGAAAAAGATGCAAGATTTGAACGCGTTGATGAGACACTGGAACGCAGTCAGTCCATCAATATGCGTGTATTTTTGTCCGGTTGCACTGCCTGTTACCAGTTTCCGACTGCTCTTTACAAGTCTTCCCGTAATTACGTTTGCTGTCGGTCCTTTTGGGTCAGCTCAGTGCCTTTTCTACCACTACCTTGCTTAACTACCCATATCGGAAAGGTCTATCTGCCTCGGCGTCGAGTTTCATCATGCATACCCAAATACTGTTTTCAAAAGCATGTATTTATCTGAACGATGTTACCCAAAACTTTGAAATAGAATACACCTCAATAGATTGATCATGCTATAAAACGCCATTTGGTCGATAAAATCAACTGTGTCGCTGTATTTTGTCGAAACACTTTTCTTTCATGACTGCGTCACTCCACTACTTTTGCCGGGGTTTTCAAGCTTATCTTGATTTCAGATCTTTCCTTGCGTTCATGCCTATAGCTGACCTGTCACCCTGTACATTTTGCAGCATAATAGGGCCCATTTTCCTGATTTTAGTGATTGACCTTTTATTCGGTCCTGTCCTTGCCGCTGCGCCTTATTTAATACTCAGATTCCTCTGGCATGACAGTTCAGTCGTCGAAAGAGACAACTTCCGCCGTATGCCTTGCGGAGTTTGTGACAAATCAACTGGATGCCTTTTCTGTACTTTTGTTAGGCCAAGAAGTTTTATTTCTTGCCCCATCTTATATTTCAAGTATTCATTTCAGGAAAAAGTCTTCCTTTGCGGTGGTCGTTCGCGATGGATATGCTCAATGACTTTGTTGCAGCCATCGGTCGCAGAAGGTTTACCGCCTTTAGTGAGCTCCGCGACGCTGTAGAGAGTTTCAATGAAGTATCTTTTTGCTTTGGAATCTCCTCTCTCACCTAGACTGTTAACTAGCGTATGGATACGAAATTTCGCATATTCCGGAGCCACAAGCTTCCCCCGGGACACCAACACGCCAACACACTTATCTATCGATCTGTCCACTATGCCTGTCGTTACAGCAATTCAGAGGGCTGTCCGGCGTCCTTTCTGCTCTCCTATTTTAATGGATGCCTCATCTGCAAGCATATGAACCTTGCTCACAACCACATGAGTATCACGATGAGAGAAGTAAGCGACAGCCTCGCCTCTGACTACAACATCGTGACTGATCTAACAGAGGATTTCAAGCGAAGATTTCCCAACCGTATGTTCGCCTCATTTAAGGACCTTACGAGCCGACTGAATGAGTATGAGCAGGTAGGCGACACGCATCCGTAACTTATTTACTAACCGCACCAGGAAACGGGTTCCATGTTTGTCAAGAAACACGTGAAGCACTGGGAGACGGACAGTGGCCACCGTTCAACTCTGGTTTATAAGACCCTGGCTTTCCACTGCATTCACCACGGCCAGCCCTCCTCAGTGGCCAGGACGTTTGCCTTCAGTGGGTATGTTTGCAGGTTATAGCGTCAGAACACTAAATTGAAACTCTCTTCACGCACTTATAGGAGCATGAAGGTGGGCTGTCGAGCGAAACTCTACGTCTCCAGTATGAGTGGTCAAGTGCGCATAAAGAGCATCAACTTAAGGCACAATCATGAGGTGTCGCCGCAACTGGCTTCCACCTACAACCGCAACTTGCGACTCTCTAATGAGGAACATAGTCTGATTGAATCTCTGTCAACCACCAACCTCACGCCCAGTCGCATTTCTGATCTCCTAATAAGTAAGTTTGCTTTAATGGCGACAACTGCTCCGTTCCTTCCTTAAAGAGAAAACCCATCGGCACTTGCCGCCACAGACGATACGGAAAATGGTTTATCGCGCACGACGGCACCTCAGCTCAGGATCACAAGGACAGCACCAAAAGGAACACGCCAGCGTGGATACTGACACGTCCGCCAAGTGTGCCGATTTTATATGGCATTATAGGGACGACTCTGACAACCAGCAGTCTTCATTGCCATTGTTATGCACACCTTCTGAAGTCGACGCAAATGAGCAAAACGCGCATCTTCTTCTGAATGGTTGTAAGTTCTCCTTTCACTTCGTGTGTCAACGGGGGTGGGAACTAAGGAATGGAACTCACCTAATTGTAATTTGAACCCGTTTGCTACTGTTAAACAACTATATGCAGTCAAAGGCAGAATAGCTAAGGCAATGAGGGCTGATACTGACTGCCGGTCGGTGCGTTTAGATGGGATTGTGTAGTTAAAGCGGACAATACCGACTTGTCCCAGGTTTCATTGCGTTGCTATGTCTACGAACGTTTATTGCCCATTTTGCGGGTAACGATTCCACAGTCCAGTGAAGGCTCTCGGAGCCACGTCATGCAACAGCATAAAATTAACGGGACTCCCGTCTTGGTTTTTAGCTAGCCCCCGCGTTTGAAAATACTTTGGAAATACCTCACATAAATTACTATTCGTAGGAAGGTTGCACAAATTAACACTGATTATACCCATTTTGCGGGAAGTTATGCCTTGAGATTTCGTACATTAAAATGAAATACGTCTACCTCGAAAAATTCTTAGACACAATACACCTAGAAATTCTCATCCGATTACTCATGTACTATACCCTCCGAAGACACATTACTGCTGTTGTATCATGAGCACCAGGAGGCCTGTACATAGGGCGATCTGGGGGAATGCACTTCATGTAATATCAGATCCTCCGAACAGGTGAAGAACGCAGGCTGTTTTACTACACTGTCAGGGAAGTATTTCGTCTTCTATTGCCGAAATGTCGACTAAAGTTAGGAAATTTGAAGAAATATTTTCCCCCAAAATCAACATACATTGATGATTTTGTGTACAGCCCTTCAAGGACTTATGATTACAGACTTACCAACTGTGGCTTCTTCTCTCATGGAGACCGCCCACTGATGTTAACTTTTTTTACAGGCCTATTTTCTTTCGAAGCTCACGTACTTTGACCGTATTTGTTACTTAGAAATTTCAGCCGTTCCTTTTTTCGTTTTAGCTTGTGTAAAAGCGGAGCAATGCGGAAACGGTTCTGAACTTAAATGTGAATTGGTCACGAGAGGTGAATACGAACAGGAGGCCTCTGAGTCTGTAAGCAGGCACTTTTGTCAATTCGCGTTCTTCTTCGGGTGCATCTGTTAAGAATCCCTGAGGAATTTATTTGCCGCAATTGTGAGGGGCTCGGCGGGATTTGATCCCTTGGCAGGAGGGGGAAAAACTTGAGTACAGCCACCACTAACGACCTTGGCTACGAGACCTTGGAGGAGGGCCGTGAGTTTACTCACATTTGGTCAAGTTACCCGCCCCTCCTACTGCAACGTATGGAATCCAATTGCCCTTGTTGTCGTGGGTCCGAACCCCACCGAGGTCGCCGAGTCTTTCACAATTGGGCCAAATGAATTATTCAAGTCTACCAAGAACGCCTATTACTGAAAAAGTCTGTGTAGCAATATTTCGGTGCACACAATAATACCCTTACTAAGGTGCAAGGGGGTAATGACACTCTTCCTGATTCCCACATTAATCTGCCGCCTGTGAAATAAATTTCCTCCCCATCTGGTGATGCTATCCGCACACTGTGTGCTTCAACAAGGTTCTGACCCGATGCGGTTGTGATCTCAACTGCCACACCATTTGGAGGGTGGGGAGTACAGTACCTAGTTTTCCACAGAATCCTTTGATTGTCGAGAGCTATAATCGACAAGGCGGGAGACTGAAACGCCATTTCTAGCTTATTTACTGGTTTGGACTACAGACTGAATCGCCAGGGCAAGCATAACGTCCATATTCCGCCCTGAAATCTGCATAGGTCCTTGGACGTCACCTTCAGCTGCTTCGTGATTTTTGCTCAACAGCCTGCCTACTTGTCGGAAGGCAGTTTGCGCTTCTTCACCCCATCTCCCTTCCATTCTCTTCGGAATTCCTCCTCTGCTCTTTTCTATCGAATCCAGGACCAGTCAGTGTTTTCGAACTACGTTCTTGCCTATTATGACACCCTCTTGCATCGTACTTGACGTTCTAGGGTTTAATTACTTTCGACATACAGTGCGTGACCGATCGCATGAAATGTTGGCCGAAATTCTGAATTACATTTTCGACTAGGAAGGATTACCTAGGTGGGGCTGTAGTATTGATTAGCATGCGACATAATCCTATAGCATTTCGGACTCACCAGACTGCCGGCTATTAAATGCACTTCTTTCCGACCTCCTACAGAAACAACACTCAGTAAAAAATGACTACTTATGTAGCATGCAATTTTCACATTTGTTTTCGATGGTCTTATAAATTCAATATATTTTATAGAAAACATGCACAAAATATGCTTTATTTCACATGTTTGGTAAAAAATCACATTTTCTTTACATTTTCTACCCAAAGAAAGTGCATATTTAGGTTTTGAAAAAGTTTTAAAATTCCCGAAGAATTTTGAGCCAGATCAGCCGTTGCATTAGCGCTTAGCGACTTCAGTCTGCAAGGCGCATACTTTCCACGTGAGAAAAATCATATATTTCTCCATGCCCTTAAGAGTTCATAAAATTGTGCAATTGATGCGGACTATGTTGTACATTTCATGAGGAGCACTGGTAAACGTACGTGTGCGATGCTGTATATACGGACATCGCACTGTCTTAAAAATCTCATAATTAGAAACTTTTAAAACCGCATGATAACCTTTCTTAGGGCATAAATGCGACTTTCTACCATGCTAGTAAAAGAAAGCATATTTTTGCGCATGTTTTCTGCAAAATATACTTGACTTTATAAGACCACCGAAAATTGACGTGAAAAGTGCATGCTATTTAAGTATTCATTTTTACCAAATGTCGTTTCTACAGGAGGCCAAAAAGAAGTAAATTCAAAAGCTGACATCGTGGCAAGTCCGAAATACTGTAGGATTGCGTCGTATGGTAATCAGTATTACAACCCCACCTAAGTAATCCTTCCTAATCGAATACGCATTCCAGAATTTCGACCCAAAATTTCCTGAGTTCGGTCACGCATTGTAGTTGTATTAGCAGCTGGAGCCGAGGTGAGGATTTTTTCATCAGTAGTTACCGTTGTGCTTATCGCCCGTATGATCACTTCCATCTCTGTTTGCAGTAGCCTAGAGTATTACAATGGAGTACCGGAAGTATTGACTGCGTTGGCGGAATTGTTAGAACTAGAAGGATATGATCACCCAGGACTAGTCAGTGTTCTTGAACTACGTTCACGCCTGTTGTGGCACCCTCTTGCATCGTAATTGACGTTCTGGGGTTTCATTATTTTCGGACTAGTGTAAGCAGTTATCTCTGCTTGTGTGACTGATTTTGCCTCTAGTAGTATGTTCCTCTTACTTGCTTAAAACAAGGCCCCTGTCCGGTGTTCCGTCCCTGACACCTTCACAGGCCGCTGTCCATCCACGTCTGTTGCCAGTTTGAACTGGATCGCTCGTCATGAGACCTGCGCCACCTGCGCTGTCCCATCTGATGTGCAAATCCTGACCGAGGCACTCGATGGCCGCCGACCCTGCAGCACAGAAATCCCGGTTGACCCTACTTTATCCGAAATGCATCTCGCTCGTGTAAGTGCGCCATTTTCTCGACGGAGCGGTCCCTCAAAAAGGCAAATCTTTGTCATTCCGGCCCCACATCAGGTGTCCTAGTGATCACTTGGTTTAACTGACGCTTAATTGCCCTGCGGACACCGAGGGGAAATTCAGGCAGGATGGACCAATTTGGCAGGACTAAACGAAGTTGGTTTCACAATAACGAACGTCGAAATCCCTTGTACTTGCTGGTCAGAGATGCTGGTTAGTACACGGATATGTGTACCCCCTCCTGAGTTATCTCCCTATAAAGTACCTTTTGGTACATTAAAGCAAGTGTACGGCGCAGATGCGGTTTCTCCTTTTTGTATATTTACTAACACCACATTTCCTTGCCGAAAGACCCCCATTACTATCATTCCAGTATTACAGACGGCCATGCGCCATAGTTCAAAGGAGAGGGTACATGTATCCGTGTCCGACCAAATGCTGTTAGACTACTCAGTTGGGTTCAGTGGTAAAACTGCATTTTAATTGACCCCTATCCTTGTTGCGCTGGGATAGACCGTGGAGCGTACGCTGATTGAGGGAGCACTGGCCTCAGACTTTTGACTAAAAGCTGTGGGAATGATGTTCGATACAACTGAGCGTAATTGGCTGTCTGGCTTAGGTTGAAGTATTCCCCCGTTAGTCAGTTAAAAAACGCATCCCACATGACGAAATAGAAGCACAACCAACAGTCCCCTCTGCCACCCCCAACTAATCATGTCGAGCGACATCCTAACCTATGCTATAGTCTGATATTTCTTGTCTTTCACGCAAACAATCGTGCTTTTAACAGTTTTGCCAACTGATGACCGTGCATGTCGAGCCTCCTGACTTTCAGCGATCGTACTGTTGATAACCCTGTCCCAACCTCTTTAATAAAGTCTAACTGAACATCTGGGGGTTTCGCCACCAAACGACACTTATTTCCATCCAAACTTTTCCGACACACTCGCTTGTCAATGAAATTGAAATTGCGTTCTCTGATATAAGAAAAAGGTTGAAGCTAACTAAATTACACATATGTTATTCTAGTTCACGGTTAAGTAACCAGTATTCCTGTACATGACCTCCGGATCGTATCCATTTCCGTAGTTCGTGGGGTTGGGCCGATGGCCACAACTCGGGAAATTACTTTGTTAATTCACTCGTCTCCTTCCTGACAATTTGATTAAGGGCTACGTTGTCAACAAAAGTGTTGTCCCTCTCGCCTAGGACTCTTTTGGCTTGCAGAATATGCCGTTCGACTCATCTCTCAAGGGGTATTAAAGTCGATGACGTGGTACTAAAGTTGTGTCAATTTTGGTATTCCTTACTCTTTCTACAACAATAGCCCTACTTGCCTAACTTTAAATGGCGTTCACTTTGACTTGCCAACCACACTTTGTCTTGAAGGTTGATTGCCTCGCAAACCATTGCAGTCGGTTGGTGGCAGATTTGCTGGCGAAATTGGGTTATTTGTCATTGAAGCCGTGTACTTCAACACAGTAAATAGCATTGGGACCCTGTTTTGCCATGCTTACCCTCGACACCGCCGCCAGCCGGGATCGAGTTTCGACTGCCTTAGAACATGTGCGATCTTGCCTCCAGCTGGACAGTGTACATATGATTGAGCTACCGCAGTCGCCCGTAAGAAATGTGCTGTTAACTGATTTTCCCGCATACTTGCCCTCTGAAGACGCGAGCGGAGAAAGGAAATGATTCCTCAAACACAGACTCTGGCTCCCGGGGATGAACAATGCAGTACATCCTTATGGATGTCGTCGTGGGCGCCTCGTACATTTTCCGCCATTACTTTTTATTGGTCCCACGCTGATTCAAAGGGTTTTGACGGAGTCGGGCGAAGCCCGATCCCATAGTTGACCCAATTCTCAATTGCACTGTCACCCTGCCTATTTGACAGAACGAAGGTAGGAGTTTCGCCATCTACCAGATGTATGTAGGTACAGTGACTGACGCCATCTTACGTCCTCACACTGGCGGAGCCTGCCTTCACATGCTCGAGTGTCACACCTGTAAGGAGCTATCACAACCCGACCAAGGACTAGGCTGTCATCTCCCCGGCCATTAAACCTAGAGTTTCGAGATGATTTGAATACGTGTTGTTTGGAGTTTAATGCGGAGAAAATTGAACGGCGTTGTCAATGCATTTGGGCATTTTAATGCATATTTTAGAATATTGGTTGGTTTTTTGCCTTTAGTCTCTCCTGTTAGTTTCCCCGAATGTTGTGAAGGATGTACCTGCTAATTGTTTACTACTTCTGGAGTAATTGGCGTGCTTTTTTCTAATTTTAATGCCGGCGTTTTGTATCCGTCTTAGTTCCGCACCAGCCGATTGGTGTTGATGGGATTAATGGACTATATAACTGAAGTTTAGAGCTCCGCCTACTCAAACAGAATCTGAGTAAAGTATGTAGTCAGATTAGTAGTGCTCACTGGAGCTGAACCTGGTAAGCCATGGGTCACACTTTCAGCAAATCTGTACGCACTCTGATGCCCTTTTAAAATAGAAGATATACACCACGCTACTGGTTAGAGATCTTGATATCTTTTTGGAGTTAGGGGTTCACCCCCGACTTTAATTCCCCCTTCTCCGACTTTATTCACTTACACCGTTGTGCGTCATGGTTACATTTCGCACCACAAGGTGCAACTCGAACTTCGCGGAGTGGCCGATGACTGCGAGAGCTGGTAGTCGAATGGCCTATGCTAACTTGGCTAATTTTTCTACTTGCAGGTTTTAAGGCAAGCGACTTTTGAGGATATTGTCAAATTAGCTGGACCTAAGCTAGTGCGGGGCATGACGCTGTGGAATTTTTTTCGCCTGCGCTACCTAAACAGCGACTCCTCGAGCATGCCTATTCCAAGGATGGTCGAGGAGTACCTCCATCTGGTGAAATGTTTCCAGACTTTCCTGGCTGATCGCCTCAGACCCCTGGCTGCCGACAGTGGAACCTCCGCCTCGATGAGCAGAGGACCATCAGTTCTCTTCTCTGCCAGGCCCGTTCTTGGGAAGGTTCGTCTCAAGGGTCAGGAGAAGGTGGTTGCGGGTGAGTTGACGGATTTTTCCATGAACCCCAAAATCCCTGGCATGCTATTTAATTCGCCACCCCTGCAGGAATTATAACGGGTGTGTGACGCTCCTACACTACTGCACGATTCTCATCTGTGGTTCCACAAAACTGTGCTGATCGCAGCGACCTCACTTCGACAACTACTATGACTGGCAAGCGAAACCTCATGCAGATGATCGGCGTACCTCTCAGGTGTTGGTTCATAGGTGTGATGCATTGTCCCGTTGTTTGAGAGGGGCCTGGCCTGTTGTGGCGCACTTAGATGGGACCAATATTTGCTCATCACTGAACCCAAACCCATCGCCAGTCATCCTAACCCAGTTTATATTGTCACCAGTTAAAAGGCGACACTGTTTTTTTTAGCATTTAATGATACTCGTAAAGGAATTTCATTCTCCTTTTCAGGCATTGTCAAAAAGGTGTTACACTGTCGTATTTTTTTCTCCGATGACTACCTTAAAGCATCTTGACCACCTTCACGCAACAGCAGCCGCAAGGTCTTTTTTCTTCTTTCCCTGGCACGTTTAAAATAAACATCGATATTGGTTTTCCTAGCATCGAGTAAGCAACCCCGGCCATAAGCCATACCCTTGCCGCGAAAAGTCACAAAAGATTGTCGAAATGACTGTGTTCAGTTTTTTGCTCCTCAGACGGTTGGGTCTACCGTCCAATATCGGACACAGAAAGCTAAGATCGAGCATCTGCGTGTCATGCTATTTCAGGAGGCCCGCGCCAACTGTTGCTTATCTGTGCCACGTCCGCCACGTGACAATGCCTGTGTACCGATGATAAGAACCTGACCCTCGTTAGCTTAGACTTCTTTGTGATTAGCGCTGGAATACCACTACTTCCATCATAACCTCAGCCGGTCATTGCATGCTCTGTCACCCCACACTGCTAACACTTCTCTTCGGGATCGTTCAACTGCGCGTAACTTCAAAGTTCACACGTACCATACCCTCTGACTAGGTGGGTTCACAATCCTCCCGTAATTGCATACGAATACTCCTGCTGTCTGGCTTCAATCGACCAAGTTTTTCTTGCCCCTTTCTCTTGCGTCCCGGCCGTTAGGACGAAAAACCCTAAGCATCTGGTTCTGTAACAGTTTAGGCTAAACGTAGTTTATGTATTTGTGCCTTATTTTCGTCGTCTTTCGTACTAATTTACCTAGGGTGTTCTTCTACAGAACAGGCATTGTGTTTTCTGTTCCTGCCCGCTGCTTCTTATTCCTGAACTTCCCGTTCAAAGGACTCGCAAGAGGTCTGCCCGCCGAGTTTGGTCTTCTCTCTCCGTCTGTTGGTGAAGGCGTTCGACTGGTTTCTCCTACTTCTTCTATTTCTTCAAGACCAGCTGACATAGTGGTAGGTTCTAGTTACCATTTCGAAAAATCTGTCAGTTACCTCCTTGTTCATTTTCGAACATCTTTTTTGTCAGCACTTATTGTTACTGTATGGGCAATAATTTTTTGTATCGCATGCGCCCATCCGTCAAAAACGACTGACGCACCTGGGCACGTATAGTGATTCTGGCGGCTATAAAGAAAGGCTCATTCGCTGTAGTAATTCCAGAGTTCTTTTTGTCGGGACTCAGATGAACTTTTAGGTTTCAGTCGGGATCATGCTTTTGTGAATTTCGAGGGAGTTACTAGTCCCTATTGTTGTTTTACGCCAGTTCATCATTTCCCCTCGTATAACTTTCATCAAATTCGGCCTTAGTGCATTCAGCTCTCCGCCATTTTCATTGCAGCGGGATTTGTCGTCTTGAGATTGGCATATTTTACCCGCATAAAATTTTGTTTGGAATTCCAGGGGAACTTTGGTGGGGCAGCATCATCCTTTCTTCTGATCAGGTTACTGAGTCATTTGGTGGAGAAGGGTATATTTTTGCGTTAGATACACGTCGTTGCCGTTCTTAGTTAGCAGTAGTACTGTACTCTTTAGTTCCAAATTTACTTCCCTTCAGATTAGTACCGCTGAGCACTCAACAGCTCTTGGTCTCCCAATCGGCCGCTATGTACTGCGGCGGCCGACTTCGTCTTCTAACCTTCGTAGTCCACGCCGAGCACGGGTAAAGGAGACGACAGACCTCCAGAACCAGCCTCGTTTTCCGGTTCCAGAGGATCCCATGCTGCACCTCGGTCATAAGGGCTGTAGAACAAGCCAGCTCTATCCTCAAAATCGCCCTTGCCATGTACGTAAAAGAATTTCATGTCGTTTGATTAAGATCAATAAAAACTTGAGGCAAAAGGGTGGGCTGACGGCTGTTCTGGTGCAGCGCGATAGTCCGCCAGTCGACCTTGGCCACGGCCAGTATTGTCCAGGAGAAGTTCCGATGGCCTTCGCGGACACTGAATTATATGGAGGAGAACTTTCGCAGCGTAGGCCTCGCTGCCTCTTCCCAAACCCGTCATCTTCCACTGACGAATCTCAGTCAGGCCGACAGGAATGACAAAATGCCCCTACCTACGTATGTCGCATACGAGCTGCTTCTCCGCCCAACGCAGATACCAAGTGGTTGCCATAAGGCTACACTAGCCAGGCATTTCAGCCTGTCTCTCAGTTACAAGTTCTAAATCGCGCACCAGTTGGCAGCCGTCCAAAGGATGACTTTTGACGCGTTGTGATGCCTTAGAGTACAACATATTGGTTATGCTGTGAAGGGTAGCACTGGATTCCTCTCACATTCTTTCTTTCTTCGTGTGTTAATGACCAGAGTGAGTTAGTGGTCTGAGATGAGATCGGGTACGTAGGCTGTCCAGACATTTAGTGGGGGTTTCTTGGGGACACACACTTTTGATCTCCGTTTACATCTAACGTGGCAGCATTGTTCACTTCGGGGGCCCAGCGCATAAATGCTCACGCATTCCCTGGCTCATTTCTTGTCTAACCGACCCGTAAACACATCAGCAAGCCAGTCAGTCTTATCCAGGCTATTTCGCTTTTTTGCGATCTCGGTTATTGAAGGGCGACGTTTCAGGAAGCCAAACAAGCCGTCTTGTACCATTCCATAAACAGTTAATTCCACCCCGTCTTAAGAAGGAATGTTCTTTAATGGAGCATTGACGGAATTTCTCTTCGAGCGTGCCTGAGACTCATCGAGTTGACCGCATTTCTGTCGTCTATTTGTACTTATGGACTGCTTTCCGCCCCCATATTTCGATGAAGTTTACCGGTGGCTTCATCCGCTGCCAATTTTGCCTGATTCCACCCCGTATCTGTCAGTGTGCCTCGGTTACTGTCGCCTAATAGGTGGGCACCTGTTTGTCATCCCCTTCAGCAGGCAGTGGTTCTTGCTTTCTTTGCATAGGTAAATACCACTCTCCCTTCTTTGAGCCTGTTTGTGCGTATATTTTGCTGTTTCCTAGTATCGACTGTGTGCCGAGAGTCTCGGTGAAGCCATCCCCGCCGAATTGATCGCCTCAGGTGTCTTTTTGCCTTATCTGCCAAAATCTGACTCCTCCGTTCACTTGCAAGATCTAGTCATGGAGGCTGCCACTGGGCGTATTTTCCACCGACTTTCGGGTCGCCTGGCTATGCCCGAATCCGAACCTTCCGCCTTATCTGCAGATTCCTCTGCATTGACCGCACATACCACAGATGGAAATGTCGGCACTGGCATTGGCGTGCTGGAGGAAGAAGGAGTCGAGACGGAAGAGGATCTCACTGAGATTGGTTCCCCCATTGTCATAGAGGCGCCGCCCGGCGCCGATGATACAACCTGCACCTCCATTGCGGCCGATGTGGCTGCGCGTCGGGTTGCTCTTCAACCAAGTGCCACAACCACCACCCGATTGACGTTAATGAGACTGCCCACCTCCCCCACCGCCTCGCTTGTTATTCGTCCGGACGGCGCAATATTCAGGGTACATGGTTTCCCTGTATTTGTTGGTTTACTTACGTGCGAGGGCTTGTTTTTTTATCACTGGCCCCCTGCATGACATTTGTGCGCAGGCTGTTATCAGAGCACGCCAGTTGGGAAACGCTGGAACGGCTAAATAGCACTGCAGATTAGCTTCGCGTGATTCCTTGAGCGGACAATTGCGAGACGACACGTGACTCAAGCTTCAATCTGTTAAGCTGTTGTGGTGACCGCTTCGCAGAGAGCCTTATAGGCCCTCATTAAAGCAAATTACTGGATTACTTCTGATTAGGTCTCACCCTTGACATATTTGAGGGGCCTTTAGTGCGCAGAAAGATGTTTGCCGACGCTCTCTTCAAGCGAACAAGGAAGCTGACTTGCAGCATAGTCCCGTAGAATCGATAAATGTGAAGCAGTAGGTTGAACGGGTAACTTGGCCCAAATATGATTGGAATCACGGCTCCCGGTGGGGCATCGTAGCCCAGGTGGCTAGACCGTTGGCTGCACAAAAGCTTTGGTGTCGTGAGTTCGAATCCCACTGAGGCGCCGAGTTTTCCAAAGTTGGGTCAAGATGAGTTATTCAAGATCTACCAAAACACCCTTTGACACCGATTAATCGAAAGCAGTCAATCCCGTCCTTAGCTAGACCGTGGGAGTAGCCGTACTTGTCACCTTAGAACCACGATCCATGCCTTATTTCTGAAGTTTCTACCCAACAGATATATAAAAAAAGTTAAAAGTAGATTGCCATCCCACTTTCGCATTCGGTGCGCAACCTAAAGACTCTGTGTTGTTTCCTATAACAATAAATAACTGAGTAGTTCAGTGCTTTTGGAGCGCCTGCCACATAGCTTATTGTCTGCTATTTCACAAAACGGTGGCCATCTAGACAAATAGGAATCAGATTATTATGATTCCGCGTCAGGATCTCGCCAAATGCTTTCGAATATATACTTCCAAAACGACGACGTTAAACACGAAAAAAATTGTTAGTTCTCAGTGCCTAGCGGTCGGTAATCTTAAAATTTGCGCAAAGTCGTCATTTGGGCTTCTTGCTTTCCACAGAAATTAATGCGTGAACTAGGGGTAAATTCTTCGGCACAAACCTTCTTGTGGTCGGTCCGAAAATTGATATGAATATCTGGGCCGAAGTAACCGCCTAATATTCACACTCCGGCCACAGGCGGTCAGTAGTACTCAAATACTGGTTGATTTGCCGTACTCCCAGCACGGGTGCTAGCTTGGAGTTCTGACACGTGTTTTGCCGGCTTTATACCGCTGCATGACGCGGTTGCGAGTGGTTTGGCTCCACAGTGGATCCCCAGCATCACTATACCCAAGGTTGCCACATTGAGCTTTCGCATTCCCTCAGGAGGTAATGCATGGACTTATGGACGATTCTTTAGCACACATCTCCCCACTTTCGGTCTGAAAGTTAAACTGAAATTCATCTGCTCCAGCCAGATAACCACCTAATATGCCCGTCCTTTCAACAGACAGTCATTGGTGCTTAAATGTTGGTTGATTGGCCATAATCCCGCTACGGGTACTAGCTAAAAGCCCAGGCATGGGTTTGGGCAGTTTTTGTCCTATGGTTTATGCAGTGCTATCTGAACACTTATTGCGGATTGAGACTGAAGCGGCCGTCCACTAGATTCCAGGCGCCGGCGTCCCGAGAGCATCTTTGTTTAAAAAATTCGACCTCTAGCCAAAAGCATATTCTCACTTATTAATATATCTTTTTTAGGTCGAACACGGTGAAGAGGGTGTAACAAAGACCTCTATGAGAGCTATTCTCCGCTTCGAGGGTTGATTTTGCTCCTTCAACCGACTGTTATATAACTATAGAACACGGATGGACCTAGCTCTGCACTATCTTTCTCCTATCTCGAGTGGAATTTGATCCAGCTGATGTCGTTTTGCTCGAAGTTTTCATGCTGTTTTCCCTCACAGCACTCTCTGCCCGTTTTCGTTATTATTTCCCCGAACTAGCCACCTTACATCCCTGGCCACTGTTTATCAGAAATCTGGGGATATTGAGAGGAAGCAGCCGTGTTCTGCCGATTGTGGAGCAAAGCACACTAGTTCATCAGCCGATACTCCCTTCGAATGTCTTCCTCAAATCGTTCTTAAAGGGAAAATTCTAATGGAATCACAACCGAGCATGCTGCCTGTCAAACCTGATAACCTCAGTCCGCTAAAGTACTCGGTTGTGGCAGGAGCTGGCGGTGCTGTCGCCTCAGACGTAAACTATAACGAGAAATGTGCATGGCACATGGGCTGCGGGACTTTGTGTAACATCGGCTACTACGTACGATCACCAGCCGCATTAACTCGGTTTCACCTGTGCTGTGGGATGGGAGGGATAAGCGAAACTAGGGCTAACCCTCCATGACATTTATTTACTGGCACATCTGACGATCTCGAACTATCACGCCGTCCCGGACCTTGTGGCTTGAAAGATTCTCAGTTAACTGGATAACCCGAAGCCATGAATGTAGAATGCGATGGCTCCATAGCGTAGAGTTGTAGGAACTAACACCGGAAGAACATCCGAGTAAGTGGACCTTAGTTCATGTCTGTTAGGCCGCCTGCAGTTCCTTCACGGTGATCGATAAGGGTCAGCGCTATCTGGAGGACTCAATGGTGACCGGCGCGTAAATTCGTTTACTACAAGGAGAGCTTGCACGCCACCTGCCTCTCCGTATGCTGTCTTGTTTCAATGGTAAAATGAGGTCGCTGCAGCTGCAGGTTTTCGTAGACGCAGTGTCTGACCTGGTCACCCTTCTACGTGTGCCACATGTTTGCTGCTTCCGGTACACCGAGCAGACTCGGGAAGGGGTGCCTCGACGAAGAAAGTTGACACTGAGGTCACACTAGAAAGAAGTCGCTGCAGGTCGACTTTCAGTCCGGCGAGTGACAAAGTCAGCCAATCATTTGGCTGCCCTCCGGGTCCTTTTGATAAGGCGTCGTTACAGCATAACAAACTGATGTAGAAGGGTTAGGCATTGTATCGATCTGCTGCATTCCACACCAGAGGCAACTTCGAGTCAAGACAACCGGAGATGAGGTCCGGCGTAGGCCGTCGTCTAGCGCGTTTTACGTCTTTTTGATCCACGCAGTGACGAACGCGTGTTTGACAGAGGAGAGATGGTGGAAAGTGCAGTCTACATCACTTTCAGCCGACTCGCCCTGCCACTGGAGAGTGAAACGAAAATAAGGGGAAATTGGGTCGATCCTGCGAGACGGCAGGGGTAAGTGCTGGGCGCGCATACATGGGAGCTGTACACTGAGTGAGCCATGAGCGTGGAAAAGGCCTAAGGTCGAGACCGCCTAAATTCCCCTGACTACAGTTCCCTCAATCATACGTCAATGCCGCGTCCCCGTAGTCAGATATGATGGACGAACTTCACCGGCATACAGGTGGATGGTCGAAGTATTTTGATGGGGACAAAGGGTCGTCCACGCTGGGGAGCTCTGAGCGCATTACGTTCGACCTTGGAAAGAGTCGGCCGATCTGTTCATTTACTTGGTGTATCAGATTTATCTGCTATCGTAAAAATTAATAACCTACATCCGAATTCCACAGTATACAATACCATGTGCGATCCCACTGCACTTCATTTTGCCCTGCCGACCTGTGTGACTTTTAAAATAGGTTAACATGAGCAAATCCCCCCAAGCTTCATGTATCACTTGTGTGCAGAGAATCTCCCCAATGCTGAATCAAATTCAACCAAGTTTGTATTTCATGTGGGTGGGTCTCTTTCAAAATTTTGATGCTTATTTGGACGCTTTTATACAACGGGTAATTAGGACAGCGGTGCGTGGACATAGCAAAGATTTTGCCAAAAAGGGATTGGAATGTCCATGAGTATCGGTGAACGTCACGCGGTGGTTGCCTTTAAAACCATACCAAAGAATGGCTGTAAATGGGAAGACCATAAGACTGCAGTACAGGAATTTAACTTACCGGTCAAAATTGCCCATTCTGTTAACAGCCGGTCCGAGTTCGCTTTGAGTTTGCTATACGTATTCGAGTCAGCGGCAACAAAAGGAAGAAACAGCATGTGAGGGGACATCTGTCGAAGCGTCTGACTAACGTTCGTTACTAACCGTCTGGTATCTTTCCCTCATCAGCGCCGTTAGTTTTTTAGTCGTCAAATCGCTTGGCTCTTAAACATGAGGTTGTTCGGCTTGCTGTCGTCTTCTGCAGGTGTCAGCAAAGCTGGTTTTTCTTATTATTGATTTTGGGCTTCGGCAATCTGCAAGGTGTCAGCCGGCCGGCCGCCGGCAAAGTCACCAGGAGTCAAATCATGAGGTGTTGCGTTCGTAACAAGCTCACAGCCCTTGTTAACGGTTTGGGCCTGTCCACCTGATCGCTCATCCCAAGCCCTGATTGATGCAGTTGGACACCTGATGTTCCATCGCAGTCTGATCACCAGCAATAAGCAGTAACTCCCCGTTTGTTTGGATTTTTTAACACATTTCGCGCCTAGTTAGATCTCTCTGTATTCGCGCTAATCTTAAAATTATATCACCCTACAAAGTACTCGAGCAAAACCGCTGAAAAAGTTAAGGTGTTTGCCATGGATGGCGACGATAACTTACGTACCAGCCATTATTCGGTGCATTGTTCGTATCGTTGGCTAAAACGCTGCGCCAGAATTGTGCGAACAGAAAAACCAGTGCTCAGCACTGTTTGGTTGATAGTCGAATGGTTGCTAGAACTCCTCAGTTACTTGAAGAAGAATGTAGTTACGCGGTTTCTGTATGCATATGCGCATTGCTGGAGAACCGAAATTCGAACTTCGAAGCTAGCCAATGGCCGTCCCGGTGTCGTGCAGAGGGAAAATCAAAATGCCAGCTGTTGGAAGCTGTTTTCCTGCCTCATGCTACACCGTCTTCTCATAATTCCACTAATAAAATTATAACCACCGAGTAAATAAGTCCAGAGATGGTGAGAAAACACTATCAATTCTAAGATGCTGGAAGGAAAAGGAAGGTGGTTTAGGCTCAACTATCGTTCAAGCTAAAATCTTCTAGCTAACATGAAGAGAGGCGCGGGGAACTAGGATGAAAAAACCGATTGAGCACAAGTGTTTTTCGTCGCAGCATGTTTGAATTCTCTACGAACGTCTGCTGACTGCCTATGGAACTAAGAGGTAGCAAACTGTCGCCGCCTACAACAAGCGCTGGACGCCCATTCCACTTGCGCCCAATTCTTACAGCAGATGGCTGATCGGCTTGGATATTAGACTGCAGAATAAGGGAGGGAGGATAATGTGGTGTCAGCTCTGGGGACTCTGTATCCACGGCAGTTCAGCGCACTCTTCATTATAAACAATCTGACGCGCCTTGAAACTATCACGACGCGTTCAAAATCGCGACTTGGAAGGCTACAAACTAACCCGGCAACTGTATCCATTCGAGACGGACAATCACGCTCAGTGAGTGTTTCTGAATGCGATCCCTGTAACATCCCCACTCAACTGGCATTCGAGTCGTCCCCTTTCTTCTGTAAGGACCTGTAAATGTCTCTGTGACTGGCTGTTGAGTCGTGTCCGCCACTGCGCCTGATCCCACCTCCAGCCGTCCTGACGCCGGATGAGGGAAGATATGATGGAAATTCGTTATTACCCATTCCATTACCTTAGTTATTTCCTTTGATCTGATACAAACTTGTTGTAGAAACGGAGGAACCTATCCAGGGCGAGGTGACAGAAAGCGATGCATGATTGGACAACATAGACTTCCGGTTTTCCTCGTGTTATTATTTTCTCTGTTTGAACACATTCGTGTGTCGCTACCTCCCCACGTTCGTCCCCCCCCCCAAAAAAGCCCTCTCATTAAGAGACTATATTTTATGCGGTGCGTTCTTCCGCTTGTTCGCTCCGAAGAAAGGGTGCAGCCGGGGCTGCGCAAGCATGCTATCATTACAAACTAATTTACGCAAAAATCACCATTCAGCGCCCACCATGCTGTGGGGCACACGGTGGACATCTTCGTTCGAGACAGTCGGACCGGCGAACAACTTGGAGCGCAAAACTTCTGTTATATCGTGAGAGAACTGCCAACAGCTGCAGAGACATTGGCATAAAAATTGGTGACAAGTGAAGTTGAGTCAACTTATTCGAGAAAAATCGAAGACTCTTCTCTCAGACACCGGAGTCCGAACTAAGTTAGAAAAACAGGTTCTCCTACAGTAATGCTCTGTTTGCCATGACCCTCACAGAACAAGACGTGTTTATTTTTATCATGCATTGCGTAGTTTACGGCAGCTCTCCCTGCTATTCATCATCGTAAAATGCTGGCGTAAACTGAGGTTAGCATGTTATCGGCTGACAGTCGGGTCATGTCAAAAAGCGGCATTTAATCGTGTGCCTTTAGTTATTGTACTCTTTTATGGACTGCCCTTTCGGAGCAACAAAATTTCATACACACTTTTAAGCACAAGAGAACACCATTTTCGAATACTCTAGAATTAATTTAGGAAAGCCTAGTAAGATACTCTCCTAGGAGAACGATGTTTAATGTAAATGGAATCCCAAATAAACACTTTTTATTCAAACAAGTTCCCAAGCAGGGATTAAACAATAAGTAGACGTTGGAAGGTTAAACACTGTAGTTCATTGTGTAAATGTCCCTTATCGAGCCACGCACTTTTCGTCAGATCACATTTGACAACCTGTGACGTTAGAATATGCTGCTTCCTGGTCAACCACAAAGGGTCTTATGCAGCCTGACCATTTGTCGAGTTGTATTTCTGCTTGGGCAAACAGCCGCTCTGAGATGAAGGTCTTGACCATTTGTTGCCATCGAAGAAATGGGGGCACTTCAGTCTCAGTCTCCTTCTTCAAGGTTGTCCCCTGTCTAGAAATTTCTCCGTCCTGATCGCTTGAGTCTTGTGCAGGCACATCCTGTTCCGATTTGAGCTGTAAATAGATCAGCCTTTAGTGCATTGGGTAGCTCCTAGCTTGTGTTAAATTTTATGCGGCAGATTTATTTTTCTGCTCTATTCGGGGTCTGGTCTTCCTCTCTGCACTTTGCTTTTCCTTCTTCACATCCCCCTCTAGCTCCTCTGTTGTAATCGTTATCAAGTCAGTGGTTTTTCTGCCCTCATCCAATTAACAAGCACAGTGAACTCCCCCCTTCCGTATTCTGAGCTAAGACCTTGTCTGGGCAGAACAATTACCTACGCGGGAAGCGCGCGCCCGAGCAATGTCTCCAATGCCAGTGTTAGCGAGCCAAGTGGACCAAGAACCTAAACGATTAATGAAATTGCAGTGATTAGCGACTCGGTTGCGAACAATCGGGTGATTATCGCATCACTTGCAGCCGTCTGCGATTAATCTGGAAACCACAAATTTCGATGGATATATAGGGGCATAGCATATGAATACTCCAACAATTGTGGAAAACATTATTAGCATCTGATTCCGCCTCTGATGGTGGATTCGAGTGTGAATCAGAGTCGTACGGCAGCGATCGCGCCTCTGTCTTCTCGACTGCTGCCTGTACCTCCCCCTCGCTTTTATTGGTCATAGGCTTTTTCCTCCCACTCTGCATGATTTAATGCTGCTAACCCACCCCCAGCCAAGCCAGCAGTCACCGCTGCCTAAGTAAGCAACTCAGGATTCTGTATAGAATAAATTCCCCATTCTGGTATCTTCTCTCTTCTGCTAAGCCCGATGGCCCAATGACTGTCGAGAGCAAGGTTCCCCCAGCATTACGACCAAAACAGACATATAAAATGCCCGGACTAGAAATCTAGAAAGTTTTATGGCAGTTGGAGTCAGTGACGACGAAAACCTCCGCCGTTAGCGAGAGTTATAAAAATTTATAAGTCATGTAATTCGCATAATTTAAACTTCTTTGTAACCGTTTCGGCCTGATGAAGAGTTACTGAAAACACGTGTTCGCCAATTTGACTTTTCAGTTATAAAAATGTCTCAAAAAATTTTCTGCGCATGCATGCTGTTAATAACCCAGTTTTTTACCGAATGACTCCCGCGCCGTCTGGACTGCAACTTGTTAATTGAGGAGTCAGGTCTTTCTTTCTTGCCTCGTTGCGTTGTGGAGGTTTCCCTTCGACTCTTTGTCTTAGAGTTAGTGTTCTGGTTAGTAGATATTCTGCGTCCAGCAGTCACCTCCCTTTCTCCCTCTGTAGGCGGCTTCCTCCTTTCTGAAAAAAAACTGTAAGATCAGAAGACGAAAACTTAACATTATTTAGACAGCTCCCTGCCTGTCGGGGTTGCCGTAAATCACTTGGTTGAGCGACCGTCGAAGGCAGAACATACATGAAACGACCAACCTGTAAAACGTGGGGAAACAGTAACGAGAAACAATCTATAATTGATAACTCAAGTTAGCACGCCGCAAAATCTACAAAATAAGCAATTAAAAGGGGGGGGGCACCAGGTATCTAAAATTTGGCGATCCTATTCGTCGTCAAGATGTTAAGCAACATTTTAATTCATACCGTTGTAAAGGTGAAAATGCGACTCTCAGGTAATACTTTATGAGAGGATCGGTTAGCTACTGAACATGTCCTTTTGGAACTCAATATAAATTAAAAATACCTAATATATATCTAGAAGATCAGAGGGGCCAAAACACTATCGGCCTTTTTAAAGAACGAAAAATAGCAAATAGGTATAGCTTGCATTTATTGCCTAAAGTAGATTTTGCACTGTCTAAATGTGCACCTTGTCTTTTGATGCGAAACTCTCGTACAGTAGTGAGAGAGCGCTCCAAACTCCATTTAACGTCGCTTGATGCCGAAACATCGAATACAGAGCGCAATCAGTCTAGCTACGACATTGTTTATGTCTATTTTTAGTATACGTACACGTGTTCCCCGGGCCAAGTCTGGGGAAGTTGACAGTCAGCACACCAAATGGGCTAAAATAACTTTTTTGAGCACTCTGAATCCTATTTGTTTGTCCCAGTTTAAATACTTTAACTCCCAGAATAACTGAAGACCGTTAACCTACGGGGGACGGCACTGACTTACCGTGGATTGTGCAGCGTCTGCAATTGATGTTCCTGTTACATTAGGGAACAAACAGCCGGAATGGAAAGCGCAGAGACAGGCAGAGGATCTCCGCTATTTTTTCTTCCCTCCGCCACACCCCAAAATAATTAGTTAAATCTAAAACAGCCACATCATATGGTCTGAGAGTTTAGTGCATTTTCATTTTTTCTAAGAAATTTTGATTTATTTACGTTTAAATACTCCGTCTTAAATGCGTTTGCAGTCACTATTTCTTGTGAGTTACAATTTTCCTGTTTGGATGCATTCATGCTTCATCTGTCGGTCGCAAAATACAGTGAATAAAAGCATTGACGCTTGCTCAACCCATTACTTTGGGTAACTGCTCTACGGACGACGTTCTGGCGATAAGCAACACTAGTGAATTAGCAACGGGGACCCCTCTGGTTGTTTTTTTGTCAGTACGATAAGGAATCCGATATGATGCAAGGAAGGCTAGGCTGAGACTCACCTTTTTCGGTGGGTTTTGTAGTATTTTTGAAATCAGATTTTGTCCTTGGAATGCTACGACCTTCGCTCGCGCCTGCCATGTCCACTGAACCCCTACTAATACATTCAATTGTCCCCTGTCGTGAGGGGAAGGGAGCGTGCACGGACATCTTGGGTCGTTTCTTCTCTTCATTCCTGGTGGTCGTCTCAGCACAGTTTATTATAATTTCCACAAACTCTAAAAATGAAAGCTGGAATAGAAAATGAAAGTCAAAGTAAGGAGCATTGGAAGGGTAATTGGGATTTATTAAATGGGGCATAGCAGAATGTCCTTAACACAAGGAGATCTTAGTTTAGGATTTTCGCATGCTAGGAACTGCTATCCAAAACCTCACCCAAAGTTGCCGAAATCAAAAAAATAACTAAACAGAAATGATTCACCCGAGAATTCAGATTGAAGGTGCCCATTGTTTGCACCCTCGGGTGCGTCTCGCCAATCAATCCGAGCAACTGGCGCAGATCGACAAATGAGTCCAAGATCTTGAATTTCTACAAACAGAAAAAAAGGTAGGCACGAAAAGCTGCCTAAATGTAAAAAGCCCAAAATGAATTCCTATGTTCTTCAACATGAGAGATGATGCAGTACACTAGCTGTCTAAATGTAATGTTGCATGTCGCGAACTTAAATGGACCTCATTCGAGCCGCAACACAACACTAGGGAGATAAAGAATTATCATTGTGACTCGAAAATCGATCTAACTTCAATCGCATGTCCGCTTGCCCCCAAACTGGCTACGCGGTAGATGCGCTGGATCAAAGCGAGGGTCATATTCGATTCCTGAGGGCGTTATCGGATTTGTGCACCATAACAAATGCCAACATATTCGGGATGCGGTGGCACACCCGGTTGCCGGCGTACGCCGCGCGCTCTGGGACCCTAACAGCCCCCATTGTTGTTGTTAATCAAAAAACCTGGTTATTTGTTGTGTGGAAGAGGGGGTGTGGAGTGAAACGCCAAGGTGCGGGCTCGACCGTGCCATCCACCTACGCCCGCCCCCGTCTCCGGTCTTCTGGACTCTGTCTTGACACCGGGCCGAGGTGGGGGAGGAGAGAGTTCGGTGGATTCCGTGCAGGTCTACATTCACTATAAACTAATTCACGCACAAGTCACCATCCCCTGCTCCATCTTTCAGTGGAGCACACGGTAGAAATCGCCGGCAACGATGGTAAAACTGTTGTATGTGCGTGTACGTGTGTGTGTACGACGAACAAGCACGGTAGGTCGAAACCCCTAAACGAATACGATTGAGAAAGTTGAAGTAGACTGTTTGCTCCAGCTAAACAAGTCACCAAAGTGGTCGCAGCTAAAATTTTTTGTACTTATTCAGAGGAGAAAAAATCATCCTTGTCAACACACATAAGCACAAACCTGTAATATTTTCACGAAAACCCTGACCGTCATGACCTCATCTTTCGGGGGGAACTGCATGGATAGGAAAAAAAACAGATATTTACATAATGAATTTCTTGGTTAATTCCACAGATCACTAAAAGATTGACGTACAGACAGTGTGCCTGGGCAGATTTCAAAGAGTTTGTATAGATCGTTGAAGTTGGGGGTGAGAACGGCAGTCCTCTGAGGCTGGGCATAAACACCGCCAAGGGGTACGCAGGCATTTCGGCTGACAAATTTATCTACGAAGTGTTTGACAGCTTCGTGTGGCGCTCTGAAGTGGAACAAGTGGTATAAGTAAATTACGGATGCAGCCCTTAAAGGACGTAATTCAGACACCGAAACGTAATTCCTCTTCGGATGAAGTCACTTGCCTTGGCGTCCCTAGAACGCATTACGCACGGACTGTACTCTGTTTTAACTACATAAGGCCTTCGAAATTTATTCATACTTTCAGTCCCTTGTTAGAACAAAAAGGCATAACAACCTTTTACCTTTTTTTCAGTACTCGGCTTTACGTTTCAATTCCCACAGGTAAAACAGCGAAATGACTGTTTTGAGTACAATATTCAAATATGTATGCAAGTGTTAGAAAGACATTTAAGAAATCAACTTCCTCATAAATGCTGACAGTACGTCTGGTGTTGAACTTCGCATACATTCCTTGCCGCATCGAACAACTGCAAAATATGCAATTTCTTCGTCTCAGCCCTTGGTATTTTTAAGAGGGGCATCTACTCTCGTTGGTACACAATCCAAGGCCAATTGAAGGCCAAGACTCTCCTGCTAGGTAGGTGCAGTTAGAAATGGCTCGACCGCAAGAAGAGTCGCTGCAGTCCGCGCTGCATTCATCCCAAACGTCCACTGCCCAGGCAGGACGGTGGGGACTTCATTTTCTCCTTGACAGCAGAGTCTCGAGGTAAGAGATCCCGCTATCAGTTACTTAGTACACTTCCTGTACAGTACATGACCCATCTCATGAAATCTGCCAACGGAAACTGATGCGAGAATTTCTGGACCTCTTTAACGTTGTGCATTTTGTTCGCTCATCCACATCCTTCAATGAAATGTCCTTTTCTTTTGTAGAAATTGTGTTTACGTAATTATATCAAGTAAATTATCAGTAAGTTTTAACGAAAATGGTTATTGGAATATAAAGTGTAAATTGATTTAACGGAAGAAACGTTCTCTCTATAGACAAAATCGTATGTTTGCGACCACGCCTGACAGTTCTATTTAGGCACCGACTGGCCTCATGGCATGACACCTTGTGAAAACGCTTGTTCCTGCGATGTCCCCATCGGTGAAATTAGACAAAATCCGGTTTCTCTCGTTCAACCCCATCCCATTTAACTCAAAATACTCAAGGGTAACACGAAACTTCGGAAAACTGTTTTGGAATCTACACTCAGAATGTAGGCAGTTGACAAACCGCCATGTATGGAATTACACTAATTCGTAAACGATGCTTAGATGTCAACTTCACTGAAACACTATTCTTAGACGTTATTGTATTTCTTCTTTCATATTTACTACGTTTTGAGTATGAGAATACATTCTATACATCTAAAAACGAAGTTTACTAAATTAAGGCCATTTTGACGTTTTCGGGATATTGCGCTTTTAAAAATAAATCGACATTTCTAAACAACGCAACACCGCCTTTAATATTTCTTTTGTTTGTAATTCATTTAAACTTGTACTTAATTAACATAGACATTCCTCGAGAACAGACTTAAAGAGGATGTGGGTTGCTACTAAATGGGGTACAACAAAGAATGCTTTTGTGTGTGTTTTCAATAAAATATATTCGAATTTATAGGTATATGGAAAGTCGAGAGGAAAACCCATGCTAAATATGAAATCATTTTTTACTGAGTGTCGTTTTTGCTGGTAGCGGGTAAGAGGCGGATTTGAAAGCCGGCATCCTGGTGCGACTGAAACATCTTGAGATTTTGCAGCAAAATTGTTTATTTTACAACTGTAATTATGTTGCCCTTTCTAACCGAAGACGCATTTTATGATTTTAGCTGACGTTTAGTGAGACAATTTGCTTACTGTAGTACTTCATCGAAAATATAATGACAGTCTATGTTTTCATTTTTGATGCATAGGGAATTGTCGAGCTTAATCGACCGACAGTTCGTTTTCAGTTTTTTTCCGAAAAAATAAATGTTTACGCAGGAGTTCGAGGAGGTATATCTAGGATACCGCTGGCAGGATGTAACAAATTAGTTCGAATTCATCGCCAACAGGAAAGTAGGGAGCTAAAAAATGGTCTTTCCAGTGGACTGCCACGAGTGAATTTTGCGTCATGCTCTTAATTGCTGAACAAACACCTACACATTTGAGAACCAGAGGCACAGTTACCTGGGAGCTGTGTCGTATTCATGGAACAACGTGACTGCCAGGATAGCGATACTGGAAGTGAATTCAGAGAAGAACATTGGTTCGAAGGGTTGAAACATTTTCCTCGAGGCATCACAATCGCCAAACCCCTTGACTTCAGAAAGAGAAACGGTATGGCTTTGCTTGGTAAAATTTCAAATGCAAAAAAGACCATGTAGTGCAGCATTAACTTCGCTTTTCGGGAGCCACATTATGACCTCACTGTAAAGAGCACGATATTCTAATTGTCGCATTTTTACAGCCCGTGCAAGCTCTTTTTGGTCCCTACTTCAGTTTCTATGAGTGGATGATCCTCATTGGCTTAGAGGTGACCTTATCCTACGTAAGTAATTAACAGGCGAAAGCACCAAACTGGGTTTTTCAGAGCGTTCTGCGTACCGACACAATCAAGGATACCTAGACTTAACGCTTTTCTTTTGTCCTTATGCTCATGACGACTAAACGCAAAGTCTCTGGTTACCAGTTACAAACAAGACACGGAAATAGGAACCGTCCACCTTTGCGGGAAGTTTGCGCTAATTAGCAGGGAGCTCAGGGTAAGCATTAAGGTTGGGGATCCGGGCTTAGATTAGCGTTAGTGTTAAGGTAAGGGTTAAGGTTTGTGTTCGAGCTAGGGCTAGGGTCAGGACAAGGGAATATTTACCCGATTTTGTGAGGGGACTTTACCACCGAACTGCAAAGGACACAATTCGCAGCTTTGCGAATCACTGCTTTCCCTGTGTATTCGGCCTCCAGGGAGAGCCGATTGTAATCCGAAATACGCTCTTCTACAGCCTGTTATCAAAAAGGGTTCCGGTTGTTTAAGTTTCTGATTGTGCCAGTTTATCTGTTAGTAGTTTGAAAAGACCTACTCGGAAGATCTCTTTAGCCTATGAATGACAACCCTTATCTACTTTGAGATCGTGTACATTCTTCAAAGGACCAAAAGCTGCAATGATTTGATTTTTTACAAACTGTATTGGCTCTATCCTTTCAGGCTTTTCATCTTCATGCTGATGTTTAATCCCCAGAAAAAGTACATGATGTCCAAATACGACCTACATTTTATTTTGAAGTTTTTGCGTGCTGTTCTGAGATTTCTTGACCAAAGTTCACTAACACATCATAATTTTTTATAAGAAAGCTTCCGTGGTTAAGAGTTGATGAGACCAAATTTTTGCGTATCTAAAAAAACCGAAGGTCTTCAATATTTTTTTATTTGTAGGTATGATAGCTTATGCTAGGCGGCAAATTACCAAAAAGATGCATGCTCTGGAGCTGAACCCTCTTTTGAATCAATTTTCAATCTTACGTGTTCTCGACGTGACGTATCGGTTGGTGAGAACGTCCGATGAACCAGAAATGGCCATTTCAGTCTTTCATATTTCAGCTGTACAGTTTCCGGCTCCTTTATTGACCCCATGACGGAAAGTACGTAGATGCACACACTTGTTTCAGAAAAGTTTCTGGTCGTCAGCAATGATCTTTACTCTTTCTCATAACAGGACACTGCTTTTCAAATTCAGGATTAAACCCTCAGCTGTTACTCTGGGTCTGAATCTCAGGCCAACTAACTCAAAGATCCCTGGATCTCGGAGTAATTACATAGAAACTGAATACTTTTGGATCGCACTCCAATACGTCGTAAAAGCTCGTCGGTACAAAAAGTCTACACTCCACGAGCACTGAAAACAATAGCATGTGACAAAAAAGTCTGCATATTGTGTTTGAACCTATAAGGAAGTAGGTTTTAGCCCATTGTCCACATAAATACTTCTTCCGTCCAAACTCTCTCCGTAGCCATATTTGTAGCATCAGATTAAGTAAAAAATAACCTCCAGTGTGCTACTGTTAAACGAACCGTCACATTAAAACACTCAAAAGCTCACCTAGAATATTCAAGACTTGACATATGCTCATGGAGGTCGTGAAACGGCAATCTCTTAGAAATTGCCAGAATTGCATTCTCTGTAAAAGTTGTGTATTGTCCGCAGTTTTGTCCACACCCAGACCGGCGTAGAATCTATAAGTATGGCGCAAGATCTTCAGGGAGGCGAACAAGCCATTTCTCATCTGTCAATAAACAAGAAAAATAGTTCTTATGCTTATCTAGTCAGATTGGCAATTTCAGTGTCCGAAGTCTGTTAGCAAACTTAATTTATTGAAACCCGACGTTTGGGCACTCTAACACGACTGTTGTTTCATTCTTCGTTTTAGTTTAAGATTACCACCATCCAAGCTAAGCATGGATTGATAATCATTGGAGTATCCAAGGAGGCTGTGTTCATCAGCGTTCTCAATTTTCTTCTACATTTCACTTACTCTGGGGCCAACACATGGAAAAAAACAACTGGATAGGTGGTCGATTTCGTTGTTGTTTTATCCGCAACTGGGCATGCACCTAATGTTGGCATCTAGGGGGGGGGAGCAGAACCCAAGAATAAGTTGATTTAATGTCAAACACCTGTGCGCGTCTGTGATGGCTGTTTGCTTATATACCATTGCATTAACGGTAAGAAAGGGACAAAACCGCTTTTGAATCAGCAGAATAAGGTATCTAATCGGACTATCAACCGTACGAGTCACATTCTGTTTCGTACTGTCGTGCTGTCTTACCGACCA
>CACRXP010000036.1:1243127-1272627 GCA_902702965.1 Spirometra erinaceieuropaei | reverse complement strand
CTTTCAAACGTCATTTGTTACTGGATGCCTGCCCTCTGACTGGAAGTCCGCTACCATCACTCCGCTTTTTAAGGGTGGAAGTCGTGCGTCTGCGAATAACTACAGGCCAGTGAGTCTTACCTCCATCTGTTGCAAAATCATGGAGAAGATCATTAAGAAGGCCTTGGTGCAGTTCCGCGAGCAGCACCATCTCCTTTCTGATGCCCAACACGGCTTTCGAAGTGGTAGGTCCTGCCTCACGAATCTGCTCTTTACGCTCGAACGCTGGACCAAAGCACGTGATGAAGGCAAGGTGGTGCACGCCATCTACATCGACTTCAAAAAGGCTTTCGACAGCGTTGCTCATCAACGTCTCTTGTACAAACTGCGCAACGCTGGAATTCGTGGACGCCTTCTTGTATGGATCCAGAGCTTTTTGGCTGGACGGTCCCAGAGAGTGCAGGTCGGGCGTCAACAGTCCTCAGATGTAAGCGTGGTGAGTGGCGTCCCACAGGGCTCAGTCTTAGGTCCCACGTTATTCCTCGTCTTCGTAAATGACTGCGTCAAGGACCTAGACTGTGATGCCATCCTGTTTGCCGACGACATAAAATTGTGGAAAGTTATTCACGATGCGGCAGACGCAGACCACCTGCAAGCAAACTTGAACAGGCTCGAAGACTGGTCGAAGCGCTGGCTTATGCCCTTCAATATAAGCAAGTGTAACTTTCTTCAACTCGGCGGCTTCAGAGCCCCTAGCCCCAGGACCTACTTTCTAAACGGCACACCACTGCCACAGGTTGACAGTCAGAAGGACCTGGGTGTATGGATTACATCTTCATTCAAACCAACACTGCACTGCGCGAAGGCGGCTAAATCGGCTACGGCCACATTGCAACTCATTAGGCGAGCATTTATGGGATTTGACCCTGACTGCTTTTCCAAAATATTTGGTACCTTCGTGCGACCTCATCTAGAATACGCCATACAGGCGTGGAGACCCTGGACTGCCAAGGATTATACCGTCTTGGAGAAGGTCCAGAGACGGGCGACCAAAATGACACAAGGTCTGGGAGCACTGCCCTATGAAACCAGACTGTCAATCCTAAACCTGTTTCCCCTTTCCTACAGGCAATTACGTGGTGACCTTATACTAACATTTCGCATCATCAACGGCCTAGACTGTTGTTTAGATCCCACTGATTATTTCACCCAAGCTAACACGCCCAATTTGCGCGGTCATCCCCTAAAACTACGCGCAGGGAAATCAAGAACCAATGGACGAAAGTCCTTTTTCAGTAACAGAGTGGTTGCAGCCTGGAATGGCCTACCTACCGATGTTGTAACCTCCTCCTGTGTGAACTCCTTCAAGTGTAGACTTGACCTGCATCAAGCTTCCCAATTACCACCCCCACATCCACTCACATAACCCGGTACCATCTTATACGTGTTTATACTACTTGTAATTAGTAAGTAACCATTAATGATTACTCTTTTTCGGCTAGCTGCCAGCTGTCCGCGAGTATGTACAAAATCCCTTTTTCACCTTCCCATTTACCAATGTTTTTCTCCGACGACTTGTAACCAAGAGGGAATTCAAAGGCGCTTGCCTATATTTCCCTTAATAAACTGATACTGATACTGATACTGAAACCCGACGTTTGGGCACTCTAACACGACTGTTGTTTCATTCTTCGTTTAAGTTTAAGATTACCACCATCCAGGTTAAGCATGGGTTGATAATCATTGGAGTATCCAAGGAGGCTGTGTTCATCAGCGTTCTCAATTTTCTTCTACATTTCACTTACTCTGGGGCCAACACATGGAAAAAAACAACTGGACAGGTGGTCGATTTCGTTGTTGTTTTATCCGCAACTGTGCATGCACCTAATGTTGGCATCTAGGGGGGGAGCAGAACCCAAGAATAAGTTGATTTAATTTCCAACACCTGTGCGCGTCTGTGATGGCTGTTTGCTTATATACTATTGTATTAACGGTAAGAAAGGGACAAAACCGCTTTTGAATCAGCAGAATAAGGTATCTAATCGGACTATCAACCGTACGAGTCACATTCTGTTTCGTACTGTCGTGCTGTCTTACCGACCATCAGTGAGAAAGGGCGTACTTCCCCACGTACAGTCACCTGAGCAGCCGAATTCGCTGTCTTTTCGGGAATACTTCAGGTCACGGCCGTCAGACTCAAGTTATAGTCAAACCAAACTGAACGAGGTTTCAGCTAGGCACGACTGTAACCGATGCTGTTGTTATATCGCTGCAGGCGTCGACAGCAAAGCTGGTTGCAAATAGCCAAGCCACATAGTTTGGTGCAACCTTTCTCGGCAAACAGGTCATGCCGTCTACGGCATACAGTCCAGCTTGCAACCAACGCTGGTTAATACGTAAAAGAGGGCCGGTCTGGCTGACTTTTGCGTTGAGGTGATTTCGAAGTCCGGCAGGTCAGTCGAATACAGTTCACATTCTTGCTACTGAGGTTTCCCTTTCTCCCCGAGAACCGGTCTTTTTAACCGTAAAAGGACTTTAACTAAGCACTTTCATTGCGTGGCGACCTGTTATGTTACAGCATGACATGAAGAATGGCCAGGAGGAGGATGGGTGGCATAAAATGCGCTACAATTCAAAGCTTATGATATATAATCAAGTATCCCATATTTGAGAAATTATACTGACAAAGACAACGACACTCGAATAGCTGTTGTCAGCTTATGTGACGTTATTACCTGGTGATACTCCAACCTCCGACTGCGCATCCAAAGCAAAGTGGAAATGTCTATCTCAGCCCTAAATTAGGGTAGATAAGTGCATACCACTACTACGTTACTATTTTATACTCCGTCCAAGTTTATCTGCAAGTAAAAAGAAAACGCAAACTGCGCAGTCTACTTTTAAATGCAACCAACCATGTCTCCTCTTACAGTGGCACTCAGGGAATCTTAAGCAGATGATGAATAGATAGAAAAATTATCCCAGTGGCAAACCCATTATGTTAGCAGCAGCTAAGTAAAGAGGTAAAGCGCGGATTGGATTCAACAGTCCAAACTTGCCACAAAAAGCAAACACCAACTATTTTTTGTGCTTTTATACATTTCCCGTCGGAAATTTTTTGTTTCTAAAAGTGTCAATAAAGATGAGGCTGTTTAGCGGTGGTGTGACTGCGTACCGTTTATGAGTAAAAATTCTTTATCTAAACAAACATCTCAGATTACAGTAATATAGACCACCTTTAGTAACTCATTTGGCCAGTCGAGCTTGTGTTTGCATTTGTAGACGAAAAAATCCTCTCGTAGGTCTATTTCAGTGGTGTCCAGTGTAACGCATTCATATTGTCCCTTGGTATCGGTAGTCATGCCCAGGACTAGTTTGTGGAGTTGACATTAAAAAGATCACAAAATATTCGTTTACAGCATATAGATAAATTCCGCAACAAATAAAAGGTCAGATAATAGTGTCCGCCTTCAAAAACCCTCCGATATACTCTTTCATTTCCCGAAACGTCACAGTTTTGTTGGAATCTCAGCAACCCCAAAACCATTTTATCCTAGACGTGATAACTTTACAAGACAAACTGATTCACATATTGTCTAGGGAGTTCTATTCAAGAAGCATTTTTTATCATGAAAGTGGTTTACAGTAGGTGAGCCAACTCAAGAACTGTCAACCGAAATTTCGAAATGCGTTTTTGTTTTGAAAAGATTAATTAAGCAGGGTAGTAAAACTAGTCAGCCTGTAACATAATTATATAATATTTCAGTTACCTCAGGATGCCGGCTTTCGAATGAACTTTCTTCCGGCTGCATGCAAAAACTACACTCTGTGAAAAATGACCACTTACGTAGCATGCATTCTTCTCATTGATTTTCGACGCCTCTAAAAACTTAATTATATTTCACGGAAAACATGGGTGAAATATTTATTATTTTGCTCATTCGGGAGATAATTACGTCTCCTTCTAATTTTCTACTCGGAGGAGGGACATAATTCGTTTTCAAAAAGTTTTCCAATTCCCGAATTAGTTTGAACTTTGATTCAGGGTTTCCAAACTACAAGCCGTATATTTTCCGCGTATGTAAAACCACACATTTCTCTACGGTACTAAAAGGGGACCACATAGGGTTCAGAAAATTAAGCAGTGGATTTGATCCATGTTGTTAAGTTTACGAGGCACATTGGTAAGTGCAGAGACATGACGATTTAGGAACGGCAATTTCACGGTATTTAAAAGTCCCACAATTAGAAAATTTTTAAACCGAATTATGTCCCTCTTTCGTCTATAAAATTAGAAGACGTAGTTATCTACCGAATGGACAAAAGAATGAACACTTTTATGCATGTTTTCCATGAAATATAATTGGGCTTTTAGAGACATCGAAAATCAATTAGAAGAATGCATGCTACGTAAGTAGTCATTTTTCACAGAGTGTAGTTTTTGCATGCAGCCGGAAGAAAGTTCATTCGAAAGCCGGCATCCTGAGGTAACTGAAATATTATATAATTATGTTACACGCTGACTAGTTTTACTACCCTGCTTAATTAATCTTTTCAAAACAAAAACGCATTTCGAAATTTCGGTTGACAGTTCATGAGTTAGCCCACCTACTGTACATCTTCATTGGCACATGCTAAACTTATCTGACCTAATCGTGGTAAACCCGGCGGCTTTACACTTGACGCCATGGGTTCGTGCCCCACTGAGGCCGTAGAAACAACTATTATGCAGGTGGACCTGATAGTTGTCGGGTGGATGCTAGGTTGATTGACCAAGAAATCCTGTTTGGACAGTTGACTTATTGCATCAGAATTGATGGAAGGTTTAAATATGAACACAAAGAACAAAACAATTTCCGGAAAAAAGGCTACTGTTCTGATGGCTACTTCTTAAGCCTGTTCACAAACAGGGAATCGCAAATTTGGCAAGAATAAATTAATTGTTGCCTGTCATAAACGCCAAATGGTGAATTAGGGAATTCGGTTGCCTGCTGGATTTGCCAGAACACTGCAGCTGTGGAAGCTCTAGAGATACTGACTACTTTTTCTCATATCCTGTTCCTCCTTTTTCCTCCTAGTCTTCTTCCGAACGAGAGAATCCATCATATTAACATTCTTTTTCTCCAGAATAAGCTTTTTGAGTGACTGTTTTAGCATAAAAGGGGATAGGAGGGTAGTGGCTGGTTAATGAACACGAAAGAAGTGGTTCCATGTTAACATTACCAAGGATGTTGCAAAGTACCCGCCTCTTGGTTATGCACGCGTTGCCCATTGTTCTTAAAGGACCAAGAGCATAGTCGAGAAACAAATACGCGGCAGTCCGTTATGCAAATATAGGGCTTTTCTTGTGAATTTTTAACGTGCTCAATAAGGACATCTCATTGACATAGAGACCTACCGTCGTGTAGTGGTAAAATTGCCTGAATTCGAGGGTCAGCAAACAGTACATCGTTTTCAGGAACACCGTTGTGAAGAATACGCACGATGCTGTCGTTCGCGAATTCAGCCTCTATTATCTCACCATTCTTCAGCTCCAGAAAAGCCTACAGGGAAATAAATGGTCCTAAATCATTATCTGCCGATAAAACAAAAGTGTCCTTGGAGGTTCAACACCGGGACAATAAACTCAACGAGTAATCTGGTCCAAAGGCGTGTAACTGTGGAATTCGATAGAAAAAGAACAGAACTGTTGAAATGACAATTTCTGGAGTGTTTTGTCGTTGTCGGCTGGCACCGTCCAGATTTAAGTGGGACACCTGGAATTTGGACCACAGCAGTCGATAATCCAGCGTTCCTAAGTCAAGTGTTCCCTCATTAGAGTGGTGATCCCTTGTCTTGTATTGAGAATATTTGGGCAGGTGGACGTTTTCTCTACAGATCTATGCGGATTTCACGGCAGAATTGATATCTTAACTTCGTTTTGGTGCTTGAGATCTAGAGCTCAGGCGGGTCGTCGGACAAAGAGAAATTATTAGTCGAGGAATGGGCAGGAACCTTCTGCCGTAGTACAGGTGGCCTTGCGCCAAATTCTAGAGGAATTAGGATCAGGACTAAGGTCAGGTCTAGGTTTAAAGCTTGGGTTAGAGTAAGCGTTAGGATACAGAATAGGTATCCCTTCATCATGTTAACGCAAGACCACCTGCATCACAGTAGGGTGCCTTTTTCGTGTCTTACTGAATAACACTGGAATACCTACCCATGATATATGTGCTGTCGTTAATAGTGAAAATTAATGTGGCTACAAACTCGCCTGTAAATAATGGTCTGCCGCAACGCAAAAGTCGAAACAAAGGACAAAGGATTAGATTACGAAGTCAAAGGGAGCCCGTTTTCATCATGCACACTGAATAAAATGAAAAGGCGTGCATCTTAGATATCATAAGACCCGTTCTTGGTAGGGAAAACATGCCTCACTGGGCACGATTCAAGAAGACCTGGCCATTGACCTTTGACTGGTGATACCAAGTCGGATGGCCAAGAATCTAGCGTCAAAGGAGCAAACAAATTGTGCCTGAAAAAGTTCAAAACGACCCAGTGACCTTGAAAGCGTTGTCTGCAGCTGTCTTTCCTAAGCAACTAATGCCTGCGCATATGACCAAATAGGCCTATGCCGCAGGCTACTCTTGTGAGTGCGGAGTAGGCAGCGGAGGTATGAGAAACGAATGTTAACCGAGGCTCCAGGAACTGCCTCTATAGTCGCACCCTGATGGATTCACAGGTTTCCAATTAGATCGATGAGTGACTGGAATGCGCCATCGAAACGTGGTAGACTCGACATTGACTACAGTGCTGCTTGTGCCGATGATGGGTATCCGTTGTTTTCTGGCGATGTTTCCATTGATGATAGTAAACGAGCACTGGAACACCGTGTCACACTAGAAACGGAAGGAGGGACCGCTGCCAGTGGCGATATTTCTGGCGTATTGCTGTGTAAGTAGTAAATTAAGCGTGTTGCGGTTTCAGGGAGTTCGAAGTTGCTCAACAAGGTCAATTCGAGCAGCGAACACGCGGTGACAATGGAGCATCACTGGAAGGGAGTTAGAAGTCAACGGCGTTGATCCGCTCCGTTCTGGACCTGCGTGTGCTTAGATCTACCTTACTGTTCTGCATTCGGTTGGCTACGGAGATATTTTGACCACTGTTTACCCCGACTACTGCTCGGATGAAAATGCTTTCCAGGTCTCCTGGAGGGATCTTCTAATGTGTCCTTGTGGCGTCTTTTTGTCCGTCTTGTCTACCAGTGCCTGTAGCGGCGCCCCGTTAGAAGTTATAAGCGTGTTCAAGCGTACGCTCATCAGTCATCCACACGCATGACAGGATGACAGGCAGTTAGTGACCTGACTCATGAAATTTGTCGAAATTTACGAAAGATTGCCAATCACTCGCAAAAACCGACACCATTTCATGAGTCCATTGTATATGCTAATTAAGTACATGTTTTAAATAATTAAAAACATAAAAGAAACACTAAAGGCAGTGTTGCGTTTTTTAGAAATGCCGATTTATTTTAGAAAAACGCAATATCCTAAAAACGTCAGAAATGGCTCTAATTTAGTAAACTTCGTTTTTAGGTGTATAAGGGATGAATCCCTATCTGCGTTATTACTGCACTTTAGGGCACCCAATCGCACAGATCTGCGAATTTGACATTTACGAAATGATAAAACCTCTGGTTTTCTTAAAATAACCTTTGTGTAAGGTAGCGCTCACCGATCGTTCTTACGGAACTCACTCGTTCCGTTGTGGCTTACGGGCTCTCTCTCGAACCCAACCAGCAGCCGCACAGCGGCGCATGATATAGGCAGTATGCTATTACCGACAAAGACAAGAGAGACTGGAATGGCCATTTCTGGCTTATTAGCCGTCGTCAGCCAGTCATACCCAACCCCGAAGTGTGGAACACCCGAGGCTCGAAACCGACAGGACAACAGGCGTGGACTTCTAACTAACAAGTCGCGAGTTCGAGCCTCGGGTGTTCCGCACTTCGGGTTTGGGTATGACTGGCTGACGACGGCTAATAAGCCAGAAATGGCTATTCCAGTCTCCCTTGTCTTTGTCGGTAATAACATACTGCCTATATCGTGCGCTGCTGTGCGGCTGCTGGTTGGGCTCGAGAGAGAGCCCGTAAGCCACAACGTAACGAGTGAGTTCTGTAAGAACGATCGGTGAGCGCCCCTGATCGAAACCGACAGGGCAACGGGCTCGTGGCCCACTAGTTAGAGGCGTTGACTTCTAACCAACAGGTCGCAAGTTCGAGCCTCGGGTGATCCATATTTCGGGGTCGGGTATGACTGTTTGACGACGGTTAATAAGCCAGAAATTGCCATTTCAGTCTCCCTTGTCTGTGTCGGTAATAACACAAAATCCTTGTGTTAGCAGGTCGATTACTACGGTTAACACCGGGCATAAGATAAATTTTCAAGTTCGGCTAAATCTGTTTATCAAAACTCTTGCGGATAAATTACTCTCCTTTCAATGAAAAACTCGGCCAGATGTGCAACCGGAGTCCAAGACATGCATTAGCATAGGAAATTGCACGAATATATTCCAAAGTCCACTTTCGCTAAAATTTACTGATATTTTACTTGATATAATTACTTGAGCGCAATTTCTGCACAAAAAAGACATTTCATTAAAGGATGTGGATGAGCGAACAAAGTGCACAACGTTTAATACGTCAAGAAATTCTCGCATCAGTTTCCGTTATCAGCTTTCATGTAGTAGGTCACGTACTCTATGCATGCCCGTCAACTTCAATACCTGAGCATCGAGAGTTCGTCCCTGTTACTTCGCCGTTAATATCTTTCAAATATGTCTTAATTTGGTCCTTCATTTGACGAACTTTTGACCGAAAAACGCATTTATAGCTCTCTAATTTTGCTGTTCGCAAAAAACACTGCTATCTTACTCGACCATTCAGTTTCCCATCGTGCCACTTTCCCATGCACTTGGCACCGTTCGGGTAGAAGAACACGCCCTCGCCCTCCCATTTTCCAGCAACCCAGTCTCCATAGTAGGCGTTCCGGGAAGGATACTGAGTGTCCTTTGTTCGAGGGATCTGCCAAACGTAAAGACCTTTCCCGTGCTGTACGGAGGAGAGGGAATATTGATTTAGAATATACTCAAATGATCGTACATGGAATTACTGTTGCCAGGGCAATCTCACGCGGAATTCGATATTGAGCAAAGACCTAAGGGCTTTTTATGATTAATATTTCTGATGATCTGTTCTGAACGTTTCGTTGGACGGAGCAATGAGATGCCGCTGTTGCTGAAAAAGTGTCCTTAAATCGAATTTCCCCTCTTTTGATGTCTAAGGCGTTTGAATATACACTTCTCTTGAGTTCCGTGACATTCGCATTTAAAAGATCTGGCTGCAAGCATGCGCCGTCTATCGATGCTGTTTAGCTCAATTGAAAAACTGTTTATCATGTGTTAAATGTTTCCGTTAGCAAGTTGGCTTCAGCTACGTGTTTGATTGCCTAAGTTGGTATCCTTCCTAGACTGCATGAGAATTTTTCACGTAGAAATATAATACAGCATCGTTAAAGGACTAAAAGTGTTTTTATGCAGTAATATATTTTTCAAAATAATCTTGAATGTCCGCTTTTTTTCCAAATTGTCAGAAGATCAAGAAGAAATAATGTCATGCACTCAGCATTTGAGCTTACTATCTAACATTCAAGATACCACAGAGGTCTAAGTTATTTCTTGGTCAAGATAATAATTTAAACGAAACAAACTAAGATGCCTTCCAAACGGCTACATCTGATATAACCAAAATGCAAGCTTAGTCTGCAAGGCACTAAAAGAGAAAAGGCAGTTCCGCAATTGTCGCACATATATAAATTTGACCCGTACAGTAAAGAAAGGTAATCAGTATTGAGCAACGCCCTCATATTAAGATCAGGTGCTTGGCTAGTTCATTATCAAAACTGTTCTTTACTAGCGATGCCGCAAAATAAGTACGACCACAAAACTTAAATTAAGTCCGCAAATTGTTTCACACGTACATAAAAGGAAAGCGCAATAATTGGATGATACAGGAAGGCTGATGTTGTCATGCCCATCATTTAGGTCATAAAACAACCTGTTTTCCATTTCTCCATTCGCCAGAGTAACATTCACACCTCTCCGGCCATTTCAATTCTCCGAATCCATGGCGTAGCCCATCAACCCACTGGCCCTCGTAAATACTTCCCCCGGTATAGCGCCGATAGCCCACGCCATTGGGTTTTCCGTCCAACCAATCACCGTCGTAGAACGACGAATTGTCGCGACTGTAATCCATCCGGCCCTAAAACACAGGCCAAAAATTTATAATGATACAAACCGTAACTTAATTTCATTTTACACTTTGTGTCCTAACTATATTTTTCCTCATAAATGTCTGCATTTGAGTCAAGAACAAATGTTTGTCTCGCACGTTTCAGTAGAAAGAATTTAAAGCCGCAGCATAAAACCTACCGGGAGACTAAGTACTTGACGAGGGTAGAAATTCGGGAAAATATGAGAATAGGAACGCCGCAATACCGGTAGCCTTTCGTTAAATACAGGATTGCCTATTCCCGTGTCCTAACTCTAACCTCTAACTTAACTCTAAACCCAGCCCTAACCTTGACCAAAAACCAAGCCCTAAAATTAACTCTACCCTTAACGTAAACGCTAGACCAAACCCTAAACTTAATCCTAATGCTTAGCCTAAATCAAAGCCTAACCATAACCTTAATCCCTCTGGAATTTAGCGTGGGGCCATTTAAATTACAGCAATTCCTAGCCCCTCATCCCGCCATTTTCGTCATTTAATCTCCATCTGCACTTACTCCAAAGGCGCAGGGATCTGCAGATCTGCATCTAACCAAAACCATATGCTTCTCGTAGCCCAGTCTTCATTGGTAAAGGATGCAGATCTGCGGATCAGAGATTATCGAGAACATATATTAGCCTACCTAAATCAGATAAGTAGGGAGGATATAAAATATAGTTTACGAAGGCATCTAATCGTGTCACCGAAAGTTGTCTGTCATTTGTCTACACTGATTTCGATGCATTTTCCTATTTTTAGATCGTGGCTTATCAAAAACAAGGGAGTTTTGAGAAAATCTCCTAAAAGACGCATAATTAACCCGAGACACGTCTCAGCGAAAGCAGAAAATGCGGACACAGGTCGGTGAACATGGAATCATGTTATATGGCGGTCGGGGGAGCCTATAAATTGCGTATTGCTTTGCAAACAGAAGATATTGTTTACGGAGGGATTATCCGGCTTGCAAGTGTTCAGGGTTTAATATGTTAAATTGCATAAGCACGATAAATACACAAGAGAGAGAGAGGAATGCCGAGACGCAAAGAGATGACGCCATCAGACACAAGACCGACTAACGCCCTATTCCGGAGCAAAAGTTTCCATACTTAAACAAATTTACGGGTTCAAAGATGCATATAACGCGATAAGGGGATTCTTGGCATGATGAAAACAGCATGCACTCATATAGGCAAGAGTGGGTGTGATGTTAGCGAGTGCTCCGAAAATATAATACGTTTCATTTTTCCTTAGAAAATACGGAGGAAGTTGCGAAAATTCCCATGGAACAATTCAGAAGAGCGTTTGGCGAGCTTACGCGTGCTTTCGATAAATTGTCATCGGGCCTGTACATTTAGATGGGAACGAGGTACAAACTGAACGTGTGAGTGATAAGTGCAATCGAATACCGTTCGTCCTTTCATACAAACGAGGTATGTAAATAGGGTGGGGGAAGGTGGGGAGAGGAGGCAGTCACTGACAGTGAGGGTTAGGTTGAGCCGTGTTACAAGGCGGGGGGAGGGAAGGGGGCGAGGGCGCGGAGACCTGCATCAGTTACTCAATTCTGACCCACGGTAGACGCGGAGCGTGCAAGAGGTTTTTTTGCCCGCACAGGACCGACCTCTGTTGACTGATGTAAGTTGCCTCTGTTGTTGCTAGTAAGCGCTGACCCACTCGCTTAGGGTAATCAGGTGGGACCCTGTAAATCACGCGGAAGGCTTTGTTGGGACCCACACGGTGACCAGAATCAACCATATGTGCGAGTATGGGGCTGTGTATGCTCTTAACTTCACCCTTCCTCAGCCATGTCGACAGGTGTTCTCATATTTTTGCGGCTAGGCGCCGACTCGAACGACCAATGTATCCTGCTCTACAGGAGCAAGTAAAGGAGTAAGTGCACACGGAGGTGGTCTGAGCTGGTAGTCTATCCTTACCTTCCCCGCGTAAGACGGAGTTGGCTGAAAACAATACTTGAACTCCTTTTGACAACCAAATATATAGACAAATAGACGGAGTTGATATGGGATCTCCTCTTGGTCCTCTCCTAGTCGACGCCTTCATGGGCAAATAAGAGAAATGTTAGTAAAACGACCCAATCAATAAGCTAAGGCATTATGATCGCTACGTTGATGATATCTTTGCAATTTTCACCAAAGAAACCAACATAATCGCCCTCTTAGACGCTGTAAATCAAGCACATCTGTCAATCAGGTTTACGTTCGAAGTGGAAAGAACGGGCTCCCTGTCTCTGCTGGCCGTGCTTCATAGCAGAAGGGCTGACGGCAATATCCGAAGAAGCGTCCATCGAAAGGACACCCGGTCTAGACAATATACGAACTTTTACAGTTTCGTACGCTTTCAACCGAAACGTAATCTGATCTGCTGTTTGGCGCATGGGGCTAGAAAAATCTGTCCGGCAGATGGCGCTGATGAGGAACTTAAAAGGATCCAAGACCTGCTTCACGAGAACGGGTATACTGACAGATTTATCGCAAGGAATCTTGCCGAATGACCGGCAAAATTCATCATACCGACAGCAGAAAAAAAGCTCTTCCCCAAAGTCTCAGTTCAACGAGACGCGGCGAGTGAGTTCCTGAGAAGTCTCTTCCCGGCAGTAAGATTTCAAGTATTGTTTTCGACCAACTCCGTCAGTTTGTATCGCGTTCCCATCTAAATGTACAGGCCCGATGAGAATTTATCGAAAGCATGCGTAAGCTCACCAAATGATCATCTGAAATACGATCAAGTACGAAACATACCTTTTCTAGGAATCATATGAAAGTAATGTGGTTCGGGTAAATATTTCGAAACCTCTGGTCGTCTTCGCATCACAACATGTTCCTATGTTTTAAAACTCCTAATAAGCATCGGTGTATGATAGAGAAAAATAATGAGACACCAGAATGCTGCTAGAAAGTACGCTTTAAGAATAGTTAGCTAAATTATCCTCTGTAAGATGACAGTTCAGCTGTCGTTACTGCCGATGTCCACCGTGTGCTCCACAGCAGGGTGGGAGCAGGGACGGTGACTTGCGCAGCTCCTACCACATTCCTTCCCTGCTCCCCCTACCGGATCCCATGTCATAACAGAGACGAAACGACCGGAGGCAAGAGAGGGTGCAGGTGGCTGGCAGGACGAAAATCTGCACCTAGGCGTACCACCACAGCCCTTAGTACACAATGTACACTGACCGGGATTTTACACAGTAAGAAGAGCGGAGGCGGCCCGGATCCCATTTGTCGCGAAATGGGCCTACACCTGGGCGTTTCGTCCTATCCCTAATGTTGGCATCTACTGTTTGTGTGTACGCATTTCCAATAACGTCTGCTGGGCACCGATCTCGCCTATGTGTTGCTCTAACGCATCTACCATATTGCCCGTTTTGGTGCCTGTTATGGAGAGGAAGGTGAGTGTGCTGTGTCAGTTTGAGCAGGAGATGTTGGTAAATCCCATGTTGGTCGTTGTTGTGGTGCTGCTAGTGTTGGTCGCGCTGGCGGATACGGAGCTGATTGGGATGCGAATGGAACGGTTTCAGGATGTACAAGGTGCGTTCGATATACTGATGCCGCGGTGGATTCCGCTTTTGTGGATACACATGCAACCGAATGGGCCCATGAGATGTATGAATGTGCGGTAACAGTGCAAAGAGTAAAGGCGGATGCGGCGAGTGTATGTGGGGGCTCCTGGCACTAGTGCGTTGGTCGCAGCACGATAGAGTCTTAGGCGGGCGGCCAGGCCTATGCACAAAGGGACTATGCGACCACAACGAGGACAGAATGGGACCGAGTCCCCATCGCTGAAGGCGGGGGTATCGTAGGCAAGGGCGGTGATTGACGGGTTGTTGGGAGTGTTTTGGCTGATGGTAGGATTGGCGGCTGGGGTGATTTTCGTCGTCACCTTGGAGGTTGTGGTAGAGATGATGACGCTTTATAATTGACTGTGGGCTCATCTGGAGTATTGTAGATGACCTGAATAATCAGTCACTTAATGCTATTTTAAAATACGCCAACATCAATCCCCTTTCCAACATGTCCGGACTATCGACGGACGTTATGCGCACAGAAATTTCTCTGTCCAATGCACCAACCAACCGAAAACCCTAACAACCGCTTTCTCAAATACCCTGTTCTAACCCTTACTAAGCCCACGACGGCTTCCCTCACCACTACTAGTCACACATCTAATGCCTTGCATCCGTCAGTCACCGCCACCTCCACCTCTGTGATATACAGATATACCTCGCATGTGTACATATGTAAAACAGCCATTAATATCTGACGGCTAACTTTCGACAAAGGTCGGCAATTACAAACACGTGTTGACCCGCATTTTGTACTACGATAACGAAGTATATTTAATGACATACAGCCACGCTTTAGTGACCGTTCGGTCCTAAAAGCGGGTAACCTATATGCTTTTTTGCTGCTAATGACCGCGTACTTTTGACTCAACTCGTCCATTTGCACTCTTTTGCTCAGTTTTTAAAGTGTATTCCTAGTTGTACACATATCTGCAGACCTGGAAAGCTTTCTAACCATATGAAGTTTTACGTGAATTTTGTAATTTTGTCCTCGTGTGTGCTTAGTACAGGTTATTTTTATTTTACAAAAATGACACTCCAAAAAATCATTCAACGTTCCAGACCTTCCTAGGTGTTGCAATTATGAAATTTTTGCTATTTCTAATGCTACTCTGCCGGTCAGAGCCTTGACCAGGCGACTAAGGTACAGATCTGTAACTGCTGTATGATAAGTGAGCGTTGCTTATATTAAAGCTAATTAAAATGCAGAGTCAACCGCAAAGCACCACAAAGTGTTACACTGAGTTCGAGAAGTAGGTCTTGCAAGTAGATAGAAATATCAGAATACCTTTCCAGATTTCAGCCCATCTTTCCAGTACCCTGCGTACTTCGAATGATAAAGTGACTCCAGTGTCTCTCTTTAAACCCTAGAAAAAGTTTATTGGACATACTTTGACGGGATATCTTGGTCCCCAGTTTCCTTTTTCGGTACCGAGGGACAGATGTAGTACTGAATCCCGTACCCGTCTCGGCAACCCCTTTTTAAGTCACCAATATAACAGCTTAAAGAGAATTTTTTCAGTTGCATCTGCTGAAAACTTACCTGCCGTTCCGCCAGACCAGGATACCCGATCCAGTTACTTGATTATATTGAAACACGCCAACATAGAAAGCGCTGAGAGTAGTCCAGGTATAGCGACCACTTCCATGCATCATCAAATTGCAGAGATCGCCCTTAAATAACAAAATAACATAAAAGCTCCTCACGCAAAAAGTACGTTTCCCTAAACCGAGCCCCTTTATGTGAAATGTTTCCTTCGAGCAAATGTAGTAAGATCGAAATTGCTAAGAGCGTACAATTTACTCCAGTGCAAAATTCTAGATGCACGTTCCTGACATGGGAGTAAGTATGTGGACCCACGCTGAGTAGATTTGCTCAGCATGGCTCTGAAGCCGTCTGACCTTTGCCCTCTTTGGAAGTTTAACAGGCAGCATAGAGACGTCAAGTTATAGAAACTGTTTTGTACATTTACTGACTCAATCCTGTTCCTTCGTAACAACTTACAATATCCGAATTTTTGACCTACTTCGTACATATTTTGATATGATTGGTAGTTTTTAACTTCTACCTTACGCCCATGTAGGCTACGAATCTGTTGACAAGGGTTAAAAATGTGCTGTCGGACAAACGTGGGGCTACACAATTACGCAAACAATTGCTGTTTTGCTGTCCTCATGTGGCAAGAGCCAAAAAAACGCTATTAGTTAGGCCGAAATGTCCTGAATTTTGAGAAATTTACTGCGTACTAGAACTATGATAGAAGGCATTTTTCATCATAATCTTGCAAATTTAGAATAACTAATTTCGTCAAACTAGATGTAATAGACAATTGAATTCAGATCACAGTATCAACGTTTACAGGCCTATTCGAAAAGAACCGAATAGGATTCCCAATGCCTGCTTGAAAGATTACCACCATTACAACAAACGAAAAGATGTGCAAGCAGAAGATTTGACAGTCTACTGGCACATGCCAATGCATATGCTACACCTGTGTGCCGGTATTTTGCGTATACGCATAAATAGTAATGGTTGTATAAATCGTCCTTGCCCTGCCAGCACTATCCCCTCCTAGCTCCGCCTAGCCCCATCAAAAATGGCGGGGCTAGAGGGGGCTATGAAGGGGCTGGGCGGGGCTGTGAAAGGAGCTTTGGCGGGGCATTCAACACGACAGCCCCACCTGGCCCCACCAGCGAAATAAAATTCACGGGTACGCGGGAACAGCAGACGATCAAGTTTGTTATTGCAAAACGACCATTTGGTGAGGGAACCAACTAGCCTTTGGGCCTGGTCAACCTATAATTAACCCTGCCAGCACCAGCCCCGCGTAATTCCCTCAAATATGGCGGCGCTAGAGGGGGCTATGAAGGGGCTTGGTGGGGCTGTAGAAGGGGCTGTAGCGGGGAATTCAACAGGACAGCCCCGCCTGGCCCCACCAACTAAAAATGCGCAGAGGATGCCAGATTTCCGCTTACTTTTGGCACTCCTTTAAAATATCGACCTGTAGGATGAGTCTTCTGAGGCGCACACACACAATACCTGCTGGCAGAAGCTTCAGAGCCCAGAATAGGCATTTTTCGTTCAGGGGATTGATTGCCAACTGCTGTCGACGTTGAAGGAACATCAGAATCAGGCTCTTCAGTGGCCTCATAATATGCCTTCATCTTGTGGTACGGTGAGAGCCACAGTAATTATGTTTCATAATTGCTTTCGATATTCAGTAAAAAACGATAAAAAAAATGTATAGGTGGACAATGAACACCAATGCTAACTAGTACATACATAGACATACAAGACGATTACTTGAATTGGTTTGTGAGTAAATACCGAACCAATTAGCATAAGATACATAAATTAACTAAGAAAGTTATTAAGAGCATAAAAACAGCATTGGTTGACACACGATATTATCCGCGACCCGTGGGCGTAAACGAATGCTTTTTCCATAATTTATAAGCCACTTTTGATAAATTAGCACCTTTAATGCCAAAGAAGGTACAATGAGTGTTGCTTTTGAAACATAACTTTTGATGCAAATACGCTTCAAAATGTTTCAATCCAGAGGGGGCTCTGGCCCCGCCCAGTCCCGCCTATGAAGGGGCCATGTGCTGGCAGGGTGCATTTTTAGTTCCATTAAAATTCGGCGGAGCCCCAGATGGCCTTACAAAGGTAGGGGGTAAGAAAGCCAAGGTAGTCTTGCGTTGCATGATCAACTGGCCGTAACGAGAATCTTCAGCTACCAGAAAACGTAAGTAACACTTTTTGGACCCGCACACAATATTTTTACTAAATTTGTAGAGGTAAAAAGTGTGGGAAAATACAGCGTATCCACCAGCCATTCCGAAACTTTCAATCTGTGAGGATGTGGTGCGCTTTAGTAAAGGTATTTGCTTTCATGGAAGCCAAAAATTGTAATTTTTGGCGTGCAAGTCCACGTAGCCAGTAAAGCATGTATTGCACAATTTTGTGTAGTTATCAAAAACAGCCATGACGAAGTCACACAAAACGTCATACGCCATGAAAGGGAGATGTCTGCGGATAATAAAATTGATTGTGAATAAAGGTTAACTGCTTACCTCATAGGTGTTTCCGTTTGCAAACCCTATTTCCACGCGATTGTAAACTTCCTTTTTTCGTGGGCTACTTTTATCGCGCATAAGCTCAGTTAATTACCTCGCAAAGTTTGAGGGAAAATCACTGTTTTCCGGTTTCCCAAACAAATTAATATTAAAATCAGCGTATGTTGGGAAATCTTCCATTTTCGAATATGCGGGGCATCTAGGTGTATTCAAAGGTCAGTAAACTCTCATTAGTCAAGTAAAAGCCTTAGGTGCATACGTGAATTTTACGCTTACACTAACTGTTTTTCGGCTAAATTAGTAAGAAAAGTGAGAGCCCTTTTTATTTTAACATTTTCTTTGGGGAAGCATCCCTAGAATCAAGACAGTTGTATACGCCAACGAACTTACCCAAAATTATTGCTGACTAAAGCTGGTCTCGCCTCATCAGTTAGCAGGCGATCAGCAAGTCCTTTGTGTATAAACTATTTCTTTCAACCGAAGCTTTTATTTAACAGTCTAATGTTAGCTGTATTAAACAAGTCAGTCTTGCATAACCGCGTTTGCGCATTTCCGCTTACATTCTCTGCTGCTGATTCAATGCAGCTGAACAAGCTAGGGCAGTAAACTAGGAATCGCATAATGCTAGTTTTTGTGATTTGTATGTCACACTTTCTATTGTGAGGATTTTACATCAGGAGCTATTTAGTTGAGATTGCACAAGCGCCTAGGAATTCCTCTTGTAAACCTCTTCTACTGTTATAAATCTAGAGTGACACTTGCACGGATACGCCGGGAACGTATTTTAGGCTTTCGTCATATATGGGATGTACCGTTTTCATAAAAATGCGCCGTTGGTTAATATACAACTTGTGTATCGGAGATCTCATAACTTTTTATTTTGAGGGCTCCACGCTCGTGCAATTTTTATCCGAAAATAATGCATACCAACTGATGTTCATCAGGCTGGCAGGAAATTCAGTAGGTGCCATTTATGTCCGTCAATGATATCCTGAGCCATCACGACCGCTTTTCCGGTTCATTTATTTCCCGAACGTTGTAGACGCGTATATTTTGATCAATCAGTTTAGCGTTTTAAAAGAGAATATCCGTCGGGAAATCGAGTTGATCTTGTGAATTTTCCAGCTGGCTGCACCAACCAGATGTCTGATGAAATTAATAGTGCGAATTTCGATGGTCGAAATAGAGTGCTTGCTGAAACAGAGGTCTCATCGGCAGATAGGCGTCCGCGTCAGGGGTGAAAAGCGTGTTACGATGAATGCAGGAAGCTAGACAGAGTTTTTGAGAGTTCTAGTATTTTGAAGCAATGTATTCCCGGAATAAATTTGAACAAGGCAAAGGCGAAAAAGCATTGGTTCGCCACGTTTGGGAGATGCCGAGTCAGTGGGGTTCTAATTCTATGAGCATGTATTGGCCGCTGTTGTTTTGGGGTGGACGTAATTAAGCGAGCACTGAACGCAGTCACGAGAGTACGCAGGCAAATGGCCAGCGTATGCTTGTTTATATGGAATCCAGAACGAACTTTCTGAGGGTTGCAGACTGAGCCTCTGGCAACATTGACGATGTACAATTAAACTTAAATATACAATCATATGCATTCGATAGAAAACTCATTCGTTTTCAATATGTTCACGGACATTTTTTGCTAACACGCAGCGGTTTTATTCATGATGTGTTCCATGGCTGACCGCATATAATCCTACAGTAAATGGTGTTTTAATCAGAAATGAAATTATTCTGTTTTCCTTAAAACACAGCCGTGGTATTGAGTGTCATAATCCTGCCTAGGAGTGAACTGAACCGTCAAAGTACTCGCTAGCTAAAGAAAAAATTTCGTTGGTCCAGGTGCGCATTCATGTTTTGCCTTGTGCGAGTGTCTGCGCGGGTGACACGTTTGGAAGGTGCGATGTCTGTACTTCGTCGCATAAATGGTTCTAAGAGATGTTTGTGTTTATGACCCATGCGATGTGTCTCTTCTTCTTAGAGGGAAGGGCCTGTGCACATGAAACTGTCTACCATCTTAAACTGTCCTACGCTCCTAAGTAATATCGCACTGGATTGAGCTTGTGCCTGACCCTTCCCCTCACAACTGATTATCAGATGATAAGGAGAGCTGACATTTCCGCGAGAGCCTTTTATTAAATTCTCGAAGGCACAGAAACTGATTGACGAAATCTTATTCTTAAGGACGGCAGCCTATAACTGCCTCCGGTAAACTGAAGTCTCAAAAAGGAAGATCTTTTGGAGAGTGAAAACTGGAAACCAAATTCCAAATGTGTTCTTTTTGAATCATAAATGTGGCCAAGCCTACCTTCAAAGCTGCCATATCGTCCGAAGCGGTTTGGATGCAAGTTTTATGAAATCAAAGCTGTCTATTTTTACCTTGTTCATAGGAATTTAGAGCGTACGTATCTAAATTAATCTGAATAAGCATGAAGAGTAAGAAGAAGCAGCATTTACTGCTAGGCTAACTAGTGGGAAATTCGAATTATCAGCCAAAAACCGCAGGCTGTGATTTTATGTATCCAAGCAAAGCAGCCGTCATTTGACAGTATACTAATCCGCTTAATGATAAAACTCAAATTGAACAATGAATTATTGGCTACAACTGTTTAAATAAGCGTTACACGCAGGATGGCAACCAGTAGTACGTGCGGTTGTAGATATTAATTAAACACTCACGGCTTGTCGAAATAAGCCACAGCATCATACAAGGTCGAACATTAAAACTAGAAATGGGAGACGTAACCAGGGTCTTAGTAGCACAACAATCACACGAACTTTCCAAGATAGAATTTGCTTACGATAATTTATGCGAACTTAGATTTTAATTCCTGAGGAACAACCTTTTCAGGTTCGTTTCCGAAATCTTTCTAAGAATTGGAAGCCTGTTTTATCAACTCCAGCGAAATTAGAGATTCCTTATTATTCTGATTTAATTTGAATGCAAATACCTTTGTAGAGACCACGCGGTGAGAGTAAGTGCCCTGAACGCTACCATCGTCCAGACAGATCCCACATTGAAGGGAGAAGACAAAACGCACCAGAATGAGGGGTTTATTGAGCACAGAACCAGGAGTTGTCTTCTCAGGCGGCAGTGGCCATTGGCGAAGTCAGGGCTGGTGTTGACTGAGTCTAGTCATGCCTGAGAGTCCCTGTGACAGTGGTGGCAGCCGCTTTTGTAGGCCCGTGGGCCAAGCTCAAGTGGCGTCCAGTCAGTGTGTTTCGTATTTGCCGAGGGGTGGTGCCCCAGTGGCTTGTTTTGCTGGTTGCAGGGGATGGCGCGTTCAAGTGGCACATGGGCAGCCACGACGCTGTGTGGACGCAATTGTATCCGAGCTGAATTCGGTCGAGTGACTTTAGGTCAGCTCGTCTGGGACGGCGCGCTACAAGGGGTAAGTGACTTAGAGGCAGCGAGGTCTTAAACAATGACGCCGAACTGGTCATGGTGGCTGCCCACTATACCTTCATCTCTACCTACAAAATTCGTACATCATAAAAGCAAGTCTGCGGGCTTTACTTACTTTCCGTTAGTTGATGAGGAGAATTCGGCGGTTCCGACTAATCATTTAGTCCCATTATTCCGCCTTCGGTTCCCGTAAACACTCCCGCATTTCAAAGTTAAACGTAAACTATTTGGGACGTGCAAATCTCTTTTCTAAAATAACGTCATTAGACTACGGGGCTAAATCGGGAGATGTGTGATATTATACTAATTATTCGGCGAACACCTCGGGAGAAATTACCATGTCAATTGTGTTAGCGTTCACTTGGACTGTGTTTATTTTAAAACTGAAAAAGGGCATCCTGTCGAGGTTGCCAGATCCTTAATAATTGCACGGAAACACATCTCGTAAGGATACTGTCTCCTTGGAATCTATGGTGCATATTCCGCTAAGTTTTTGATGTCACGACCGAGTTAACGTGTAATTGCCAGAAATCAGTGAGCTGTTGCCTGTTCGGTACTTGCTGACTTAGAATGCGTCCAACCACTTCCTACTGATTGGCATGAGTTTAACGAAAGCCTAAAGATCCCCCAGATGTTATACCAACAGAAATTGAGAAATTATTTCGATGCCGTGACTCCTCTGCACCTGCAGTTGTTATATATCTATGGAAAAAATTCGGCGGGCATTTCAGGCGCAAACCAAGCTCCAAGAATCGCCAGATAGGGGCTTATTATTGCCATAAGGATAGAAACAGATGAAGTCAGCATGAAGAAAAATATAGCAAAGCCAAGGACCTGGAAGGGCAGATGTCTCAGGCAGAGATTTAAAGGACACCGCCCTCTTTGCCACTGCTGGAAAATCCTTACCCACGCTCTCCTCTATTGTCTAAACAATCACCTTGTGTAGGGACCCGTTCCAGGGACACTGTCAATTACCAACTCACAGGAAACCAGAGACATGATCATCGCAACCCGTTAGTTACAAAGAAGTGTCTAAAAATGAAGACCAGCCATTACACCACATTCGTGGAACTGTTAAGGTCGTCGACACAGTTAATCGCAATGGACTGTGCAAAATCATGAAGAGGCTAGGATGTCAGACGTTACTCACGCCAATGACCAGGCAACTCCATGAGGTAGAATGGCGCGACACTAAGGCGTTCTTAATGACAAATGAGATGAAACAGGTCTGCATACCCGCTCTAACCTTCTTGAGTCTCGGGTTCTCGGTCATGCTGATGGGCGCCTGTCATGCGAAGTGAGTAGGCGTTGACGTAGATTGACGGATAAATGGACAGTTGCTTAACTTCTGACGCATGCAAGCGCGTTCGAATATCCAAGGCCAGCATCCACGGCCTATCGGTCGCGGGCGACCGCTCGCCGATGGATGCGGATATTTAATACCATGTACCTCTTTGCTTCAGGTCGCACAGTTTCTGGACCGACTCTATCATCACGTAGAAAACGGTAACCATGCACCAGCTGGTGCCATTGCTGAGTATGATGAACTCTGTATCGACGTCCATGGAACTCGTCTCATGCAATTAAAGATTTTCGAGTACTTTAGGGGTACAAGCTCAAGATCGACGGCTAAACTGCTCACTTTATTTCCATAGATGGATAAGCTTTCGACCGGCTGCAGTACTCAGTTTGAGCTCAACGAGACCGCCTTCTCAACGTGAAACTGTGGATGTATGGAGCGGTCACCCTGGCAACGCTGCTGGATGGGACGGAGTCTCTGGCCTGCCACGAAAACCAGGCAATTAAACTTAACTACCTAGTCGCCATGGCTGCAAGAGTATATTAAAACCGAAATGGCGGGACAGAATTCACGAAAGGGAAGGTCTGGAGCGGACTGGGATCCTCAGCACCCACTCCATGCAGAAACAAATGCAACCAAGATGAAACGGCCATACCAAGGAGGTGGATGGCGAAAGTGTACTCGATCGACCATTTTACGGTGGCGACGCTACGGGTGCTCGCAGGCAAGGGGGTGGAAATAACCCAACGAGAACATCCTAAAGACATCCCTAAAGCAACTGCAAAGTAATCCTGATATATGGGCTTCCTTTGCTCAAGACTGACAGATCTGGAAAACTGTCGCAAAAGCGCAACAGTCATTCTTATAGACAACCGAATAGCCATTGCTTAGACAAAAGGTTCAGTTCGTAAGGCTCAAGCGTGGCAGACTAGTAACCCAATAACGGACTCCTTCTAGCATGCTTTTTATCCCGAATAACGTTTCACGCAGGGATTGGTCTCTTTGACATCTCCGAACCAAATACAATGCCAGACTTGCAACACTTGCTTTAGTCTTGAGAAACTCCCCAGTAACCACCACCACAACCATCACCATCACCACCAGGGTGGGAAAGGTTGCGTCGAGAGGAGACCTTAGGGGGAAGGGGTGGCGCCAAAAGGGGACGGTGGGAGGTAATGGGGACATCACAGAAAATAAAGCATCTAATTGGAATCCTGAAACATCCTCCTCACAGGGAGGATCAAAACGACAGTGTTTGGTAGCCATCTCAGCGAGGTCGATCTCAAGGGAAAGAGAGTTAAAGATGAGCAAGGAAGGGCCTTGACAGTATGTCAGCCTACTCATCCCGTGATCCGTCGATGGGGCGGACGTCTGATATGAACTAAGAAGTGCAATCCAATTGGCAAACGTCCCTGGGGTTGAGTTTGTCAGGGTTAGACTTGAGAGTGAAGGAAAAGAGCTTGTTATCCGTAAACACAGTAAATTCCCCGTCCCCATTGAAGCTCCAGGAGCGTTTTAAGGGGAGGTAGACCGCAGGGTGCCCCATTTCAAATGTTTTGTAGCGCGATTCCGCAGATGTAAACTTTTCGAAGAAAGTTACCGGTTGAGTCTGACCTGCTAGTAGCCGATGAGGAGCTGCGCCAACTGCAAGATTGGGGGTGTTGACCATGAGGGGGATAAGATTGTCGGGAGCAGAAATAGCCAGAAGGGTGACGACGGCAAGGACAGCCTAGACATTGTCAAAGCCAGCAAGAGCGTCTGTTGAGAGCTCTAGCGGAACCTTGGAACGCGAGAGGGGGTTCCTGAGCGGCAAATTTGCGCCGGAGCAGTTCGGGAGGAAGCGGCGGCAGAAATTCACCATGTCAATAAAGCGCTGAATCTTATGCTTGGCAGTAGGAGGGGAATTCAGAATAACTGCGACCTTCGAAGGAAGAGGGTAAATGCTATTGGAGCCGACCAGGTGCCCGAGAAGCTCGAGGTAAGGGACGTCGAAGAAAAACTTGAACGGGTTGAGAACAAAGTCAAATTGTTGAGGGCGTTCAAAGGTCGTCAAAAGATGCAATGTGTGTCCTTTGACGGTGGAGCTGGTTATCAGGAGGTCATCAGTCTAAGCGTGGACTAAGGGAAGACCACAAAGTACTCCGTCCACAAACATCTGGAAGGTGTTCCGAAGCCCAAACGAAATGCGAAGGGATCCAGGGGTCGAAGGGAATGGTGATGGCCGTTCTCGAAACGTCTTCCAAGGTGGTGAGGATTCGATAGAAGAAACGGGCCAGGTCGAGATTCGAAAAGACATGCTCTCCAAGCAGGGCAAGGGCAAGAAATTGAAGATGTGGGACAGAGTAACAGCTCGAGCTGGTGACGTTGTTCAGGGCCCTGTTGTCATCGTAGTGGCGTGGGTTACTAACGGCGACCTCAGGAACCATGTAGAGCGGCGAGGCCAAGGGCTTTCAGATTGACGGATGATGCCCGTCTGGGGTGTGCTAGAGGTCGGCCTCGGCAGCAGCACGACGCGCAGGCGCGAGACAATAGAGCCAGTGGTTCGGATATGACAAACGACGTCATGTGGTGGAGCCGAGTTATTTAAGTTGGGAGTGGCAAGGGGTTGTCAGAATGGACTAGCTGGGCTGCGCCCGCCTGCGACCAGTCAGCGAAGGGGCAGCGTTGGTTGGCTTATAAATCTCACGATGTTACTACCAGGTCTCAAGCGGTCTCAGCGGCGAATTGACAGAACACGTAAGGCGGAGAGTACGGCTACATGATAGCGGCGATGACGACGTACGCGGCACTCCTCATGATTGATACGCTTTGAACTGATTGTCTTTCCAATCTTAAATATATGATTCAAATGCCTATTGAATGGGATCAACCAGAATCTGCCACTGTTTTTTGGTTCGAATTCGTTAACGCGAACCACAGACCCAGTTCGGTATTTATTTGCGACTGGACAATTTTCATATTAAGTTACATAGAAGACAATACAGACACAATTATCATCTGCTCCTTAAATACAAGGATGGAACAAGGTGTATGATGCGCACGGCTATTACAGACTGCGCACGGCCTTGACGCCATAACACCCTATACCAGCCACTTGGGGGGGGGAGGGGGTCGAGTCCTCGTTTGTCGAATGAGTAAGTGGGCGGTATACGTGAACTCGTGGATAGTCCGCATAGAGGCTGATGGCCTTCTGAGTAAATAAAGTTTTCCCCGTGCCTGTTTTCGCATGAGGTTTGCAAAACTTACAAGGACCTCATCACCCTATGCTGGTAGGCCCTCCAATGTTGCTCGAAAAGTAGACCCCGGGCCATTAATTAGCAAGAACCATTTACCCGGCACATAGTCCGCAAAACGTGCCTTCTGCTCAACTCGGAGAGTTCGTCACAGCGTCATAAAGAATGGAGAATGTCTTCGTCTCAAGGCACGAAAAGCCGTGCGAACGATGGAATAATATAGCAACCGACGTCTGAGACATCCAAAACCAGTCTATTGGCCGACATTTCAGAGGACTCGGTCCTTTGTTCACGTCGGGAATTTAGGTTTAACACCCCAATACTACGTTGAATGTGCTTAGTGAGCATTTCTGACCCACACCGTTCCATTGTTTTACATTCCCACTTCTAGCACAATGTTTCAACAAATGATACCAGAAGCAATTCGATCCAGTCAGTATATTTAGAGAAGATGGCAGAAACCCTTAAAAGTCCATCTAAACGGTATAGACGTGAATGAAAATAATGTAGCGGGCAGCCATCATGACTGGTCTGGTGTCACGGTTCAAGAACCCGCCGCCTCAAGGTCATTCCCCCTTTGCAGTCAGCCGTCCCAGATGAGCTGACCTGAAGTCACACGACCGACAGCCCGGGCATAACTGCGTCCACACAGCCGCAGCTGCTCATTCGGTCACTTGAACGCACCTCCCACCTTGCAATCACAACCTAAGTCACTGGGATACTACTCCTCGGCAAATGCAACACACACTGACTGGACACCACTTGAGCTTGGCCCACGAGCCTACAAAAGCGGCTGCCAAAACTGTCCTAAGGACTATCAGGCATGACTGGACGCAGTCAACACCAACCCTCGTTTCGCCAGTGGCCACTGCCACCTGAGAGGACATCTCCGGATTCCGTATGCATTAAACCCTTCATTCTGGTGCCCTTTGGTCTTCCCCTTACAACATGACGTCTGAGCTGGTGGCGGTGGCGCACAGGATCCACATTCTCACAGCCTAGCCCCGACAATAGTTAGGTTGCAAACATTTAACATGTAGTTTTAGTGTACAGAATGCACAAAACTATTAGTGGAACATAAATGTGAAAAATATGTGGCATTTGCAAAATAACGTCGAAAAAATTGTTCACTGCATTCGTGCTGTGAAAATTTTCATATGGGTCAAACATGATGTACACGAAAGGACTGTTGAAAGCATGTTGGTGGCATGTCGATTGTCATTTCAGTAATCCACTGGATCGGGCTTGGGGAGTTCGGGCTGCCTTTTAACAGGTGATGTCCCTTCAACACACTCAAGATAGGGGAATTTACAACATACGTCGGCAAAGAATTCCACTGGCGACTGACGCTCTGCGAGAAAAATGAGGGACGTTGATTTGTTTCATACATCCCTCCCAATGACCGCCCCAATGTTTCTGCCAACCGACGTCTCACCCCTTCAGAAGGATCGACCGTCATCGAATGTCTCACGTTCTTTGAAATGCCAGTCCTGCTTGCCTGTTGTTGGTTAGGCTACTCACACTTGAACTACCGTGGACTATAGAGTTCAGGTTTCTTGGTGTGGAGTCGAATAGGAAATTCAAAATCCCAGCGATTCAGAATTGCAGTTTCTTGATCATGGCTACCTGGAGCCTCAAATCGATATTGATAAGACTATTGCAGGAAAAAAGTCAAAGTACGAAAAAGCATACTCCAATTTTCCCTTTTTAAGACGTACCGATGCGCCTTTCATCTCCACAAAGCAAAAAACTTTAAATAGAGCCTTCGTTTAAACTTTGGACAGCCATCATCGTATAGATGGCGCTTCCAGTTGTTAACGAAGAGACGTAGACCCAGAACTGATTGGCTATCATGAGTAAGCGTGAGCTACTTTGAGCACATTTCGTTGGCAGGATGACTGGAGCTGCTTACTAACTGCGTTTGCCGACGTCAGATGCTTCCTCTTCCGAGACTGCTGCTGTGAAAAACAAATTCTCACTGGGCCTCCTTTATTAAAAATAGAAAGCCGAAAAAAGTCCGCACAGGTTTTACGATGGACTTGCTCTTTCCCGACACATGGAGGTGACATGGACTTCAAGAAAATGGACTCACTAACTGCGGTAAAGCCACCTCATGCGCCTTCTGTCCAACGACGCGATAGACGTACACGGGCAGCTGAACCCTCAGGTTCTATTCATCGGGGAAAATTCGTGGTTCAGAATCCACCTGTTATCCCAGTCGCCGTTTGCTTATGTCCTAGAGAAAAGACCGACGATGTCATCCACTTGGTGACAAAATGCTGGGGCTGAAGAAGCCAAAAGTCAGTACTTAAGAGTCATAGTCTTATTCACAAAGTCCGAAGACGTGACTACCAATCAAAGTTCCTTCTGGTTTCATGAGGTGTATTACTAAGCTGCCAGTGCTCTGAAACAAATGTTACTGGCAGAGAACGAAGCCTTGTTTGGATTGGACTACTGAGCAAGAAAAAAGGGCGCTGAATTTCCTCTGTCTAACAAGTCCAACGTAACACGGCTGGGAGACGCATGCCAATCCTCTAATTGACGACTACCACTGCGGTCAATACAATCATTCGTGGGGCAGAGCCCCATATGACTGGCTAGCTTTCGCGGTGCGCACTGATTACTAAAGACGAACTCAAGAAAGGTCCGAAAGCTGAGGAAAACAGGCTTAATTTTTTCCGCTGCCCGATTCGTAAAAACACCCAAAACTCCAAATTATTAGAAGCTTGTCGTTTAAACGTCATACTGCATTAGCAACCGTCGGGAGGAAAACTCGATCAAAACTGGTTTTGAACTTTCTGTACAATAAGAAAACTTACAGATAGAAAAACCACAAACAGTAAATCGTGTCATGGTTTAAAAAGGTGAGTTAGATCAGGCAAGAGGCCAATTCAGACCCCAAGGTCTACTAGATGGGGAGGGAGAGGCGGGGAAAATGAGCAGTGCAAAAAAATTATATGGAAAATTTACGAGCTGTGTTTAAGTGTGACCAAAAATTCTCCAGTTTCCGATCGGGAAAACGCATTCTGAATTTGTCCTCGTATACTTTGTAGAACACCTGATCTTCTGCAGCGAGTTCTCGTGCCTGAAACAGGAAATCACTGTGATGGCGAATGGTGGAAGTGGAGTCATATATATATATATATATATATATATATATATATATATTCAATCAGCAATGGAAGCACACCGATCTATTGCCTTCACGAAGCAAACAAGCTCCGTATGGGTGGCAAAGGTCACGAACAGGCAACCAATTACCAGGCCGAAGTCGGCCAAGTCGTAATAGCAGCGAGAAGGGACGACAGAGAATGCAGGTGGCAAGGCACTGATGAACTTCGATTCGATGAAGTGCTTATGACCCACCTGGTAGACCCCAGTGGTGGATCAACTGCGCCAGGTGCATCTGTGCGCATGTTTGTGTTTCTGGTCCCAAATGTTGGTCAGGGTTATGATTGGCTGAATGGAGGCACAATAAGCCCGAAACAGTACTGTATCAATCTACTCACATTCTCCGTCGTCCCTCCTGGCTGATATATATATATATATATATATATATATATATATTAAAGGTATTATACCGTACTCCCGACCTAGATACTTGCTAAAAGCCCAG
>CACRXP010000036.1:1203362-1239202 GCA_902702965.1 Spirometra erinaceieuropaei | reverse complement strand
GATGACGGCTAATAAGCCAGAAATGGCCATTCCGGTCTCCCTTGTCTTTGTCGGTATTACCTTTCCAATATATATATATATGTATATATATATATATATATATATATGGACGTAGGCAAAAGTGCTGACCCTAGGTGTTAAGACGGAAGGAGAAGGTAAAGAGGTCTCTTTACTTTCTCATCCCATATATATGTGGCCATTTCTGGCTTATTAGCCGTCGTCGGCTAGTCATACCCAACCACAAAGTGTGGAACACCTTGAGCTCGAACCCGCGATCCGTTAGAAGTCCAACGTCTCTAACCACTGGGCCAAGGGCCCGTCGTCCTGTCAGTTTCGATCGGGAATATACAATGGTAGAGGGGCGCTCACCGATCGTTCTTACGGAACTCAGTCGTCTCGTTGTGCCTTTCGGGCTGCCTCTCGAGCCCAACCAGCAATCACACAGTGGTTGTACATTCCCGATCGCAACCCACAAGACAACGAGCCAGTGGCTCAGTGGTTAGAGGCGTTAGACTTTTAACTAACAGGTCGCGAGTTCGAGGCTCGGGTGTTCCACACTTCGGGCTTGGGTATGACTGGCTGACGACGGCTAATAAGCCAGAAATGGCCATTCCAGTCTCCCTTGTCTTTGCTGGTAATACTATTTTGCTTACATTATGCGCCGCTGTGCGGACTGCCAGCCCGACGTCAACACTGAGATGACAAACACCATTCACACTTTTAGTGGCAGGCGTGAACGGGGCGTAAACATAAGCTACACGGAGGACGAACAACAAACACGGAAAATGCGAACAAAAGCATGGCTGTGGTCACCTCCGAAGCCGCTTCCAGCAGAGATAAGGCAGTACCGATGTCACCATGACCAACTCTCCCCCTTGCGGTGCAACGTGCACAGATGGCCTGGGAGTCAGTGGGACGCCAGCACCAGAGGTCCAACGTTTTAACCATTGAGTTACAGGCCCGCTATCTTGTCGGCTTCGATCAGGAATATTTATATTGGTACACGGGCGCTCGCCGATCGATTACAGGAATCACTCGTCCCGTTCTGCTTTTGGAGTTCGACCTAGAGCCCCGCCGGCAGTCGCACAGTGACTAGTATTATATGCGGAAATATATTGCTGATAATGGAATACCGACAAGGAAAAGGAAGACCGGAATGGCTATTTTTGGCCTATTAGTCGACATCAACCAACCCAGGCGTGGATCGCCCGAGATTAGAGCCCGGGATCTTTGGCCACCGAGTTTACCACCGTTGCGCCATGGGTCCGTCGTTCTGTCGGTTGTGACTGCGAATATTAATCATGATAGTGTGGCGCTCACCGATTAGGTAACGGTACATGCTCCTTCCCTCGTGTCTTGGAGCTGGATCTAGAACCTTCACAAGCAATCCCATGACGACTACTTGCAAAGGCTGATAACGGTATTTCGAAAAATACAAAGGAGACCAGGATCAACATTTCTGGCTTATTAGCCGTTACCAAGCGGCCACACCCAGCCACAAGCGTCGATCAGATCATATTTGTCGGTATCCCATTACCATCATATACTACGAGTCGCCATGTGACTGCCTAAAAGGGGCTTTAGATTGAGCCCCAGGGCACAACGGAACGGGTATGTCTCGTTACCTGATCGGTGAACGCCACATATAATTTTTATATAGGCATGCATACATAGTAGTAGAGGGGCGCTTGTCTCTGCAAATATATTTGAATCAACTGGTTAACACGAGCGGAAGATCAAAACAAGGATTCTTTACCTCGTCATGCTAGATGGCATGCAGGGGAGAGTACTTACTAACAGGACCAGTAACTGACGAAGCTAGAGGGCAGTAGGAATGAATTCGATTCGTGGGCGACCGAGGTGGAGGCCAGACAGCCCTTCAGTCCACGTTTTCACTTATACCACCTACTCATGCGGAATTGCAAATCTGACTGGCGTGAAACATCACTCTAAAGTAAGTCATGTGTGGTGGTAGTCACTATGCGAGTGACCGATCACATGAAATGTCAACGGAGATTCTGAAATGCGTCTTCGACTAGGAATAATTATTTGAGTGGGGTTGTAATAGTGATTATCTTGTGGAATAGCCGCGTGGTATTTCGAACAAGCCTGGATGTTGGCTCTTGAATGCCCTTCTTTTCGGTCACCTGAAAAAATTACTTGATAAAAGGAGACTATCTAAGTAGTATGCCCTTCCTCTATCGATTTCCGATGCACTTGTAAATTCAAAAATATTTTGCAGAATAAATGAACAAAAATATTATTTCTTATATTTCTTTGGTAGCAAATCACGTCTTTTTTAAATTCAATACTCGAAGAAGGGGTACCTTTCGATTTTACAAAGTGTTTTGTGGTATTTTTAGAACCGTGCAACGCGCATTCAAACAGCATCGTATCTATCCGTTTAATAATGCTCCTCATCAAGTATACAACATAATCCACACTCGCTGCAGAATTTTGATCCTCATGCGACATTTTCTTGATGGAATAAGGGAATGTATGTTTTTCCTCAGATGGAAAGCACGCAGTTCGAAGACTGAGAACCCTAAACGAAAGTGCAACGGCAAATCGGGTTCGAAATCAGTTGGGACCTGAAAAAAATTCCTAAACTAAAAGATACCCCTTCTTCAAATATGGAATTAGAAGAAGACATGATTTTCTACCAAGTAAATACAGTAAACAATATTTCTGGTTTTCTATAGGACATGTGGATTTACAAGGGTATCGGAAATCGATAGAGAGAATGCATATTGCTTAAGTAATCACTCTTTGCCGAGTGCAGTTTTCGCGGGCGATCGAACAGAAGGGCATCCAAAAGCCAACACCTTGACGCCTCAGAGATATCATGAGATTACGTCGCAAGGTAATCAATCTTGCAGCCATACTTATGTAATCCTTCCTAATCGAAATCGAAATTCTAATTTTGGTTAACATTTCATGAGCGCGATCACTGACTGTATTCGCCTTCAGTCAATTATCGATGGTCTTATAGATTTAATCAAAGTCACGAGAAAATATGGACCAAAAATTGATGTCCTGTGCAAATTTTGCATAAAATTACGTCCTCCAAGCTAATGCTATGAAGAAGAGGAGGAAGAGACTTTCCCTTTTAAAAAGTTCGCAAATATACTACGATCAGAGACAAGCACGATCTTTTGATAGTTTAGCATTCTGTTTTATGAAGATTACCTCTCCGACATACAGCATGATCCATACTTACTGCAATATGCCATAAGCTGTATTGTCTTAATTTGGAGAAAGTACTTGCTGCACAGTTTAGAGGTCAGAATCGTGCGGGAAAATGCAGACTGCATGTAGATATATGAAGGGACTACTAAGATTTCTGATAACTGAAATGATTTATCCTGTTAGGCACAGTCATATAAAAGAACTTATATGCCCACAAGATATGCCTATAAAAATGAAATTGGTGCATACCCCTCCCACAAAGCAGGATCAATGTTAAATGAGCAGGAAGAGTCAGTGGAAAAACAAAGCCCTGTGCTCCATGTTGATTTGTACTGTGATATCGGGTAGGTACTAGCTCTTAACTCAAAACACACTGAAAGACTTTTGTCAAGATTTGGTGTTTCGGAGAGGAACCAAGTGAATCCTTCGAATAAAACTCGACCACGGAGATTCGTAAGAATTACCTGCTCAATAGCTAAAGTTGTTGCCTCCGCTTCGGCAGAGAGGTAGGGCTTCGAGAGATAGCGTTCATTCTGCTGAGTGAGTAGCAGTTCGTCCATAAAGGCTGCCTTGCGTGCACCGGTGAGGCGAGGAATTTTTCTATGCTTTCCACCCCAGAGCGAGCCGGGAACACGCCTCCAGGCGATGAAACGACCAAGAAGGGAAAAACTCAGCCTCATCTGGAGTGCTGTAAAGAAGTTACGGGACTGAATAAAGAGCAGGATGAAGTCATATAAACTCAAAACGTTCATCAGAAGGATGGTATTATTTATTATGATATTTCACAACTTAAAAAACACGAAAAATCTTGACAGGTTAAGACGGTCATACTGTCCTTCCATGGAGGAATGGCAATTGTGGGCTTGTTGAAATAGAGCACTACAATGGGCTTAACAGATCAGGATGTTTAACGGGAATGCTTCGTTCCTAAATTTGAGTGTGAAACCTTATAGACAGACATGCGTTCAGTACAAAAGATTGAGTCTACACGCAGCTCCCGGCATTCGTAAGCGAGAAACACCGGCCCGCCCCTTGCTTTGCTTGGCCGCCCGCAGTAGCTTGCATTTCGTAAAGCCGTGAACACGCCAGACTTAACAGGCCTCGACGTCGCGAATCGCACCTCTACGTGTGGCCATTTGCGTCAGCGGGTCAAGAGAGCCCGACCTCTTCTCTCTCCCAACGACAGAAGCCGAATGCAGAAGGTCCTAGAATCCAAACTCTGGATATGCGAGTCAGGTTCTCCGTTGACCATTTCAACGCCTCCAGGTGTAGAAGGACGCCAGATCGAGGGCAGCAACACTAAGCTCATGAGGCGGACGATAAAGAGCGCATTCAAACCACCTCAATCCACCTTCTTGGATGGCCTGACATACCCTCATAATGTTGCCGCAGCGAATGCGCGCTTTCGTTCGAAACCATATTTCTATCACTAGTCGAAAAATGGTTTCCAAGCAATGATGTTAGAAAAACTTCGGTTTTCGTCCACCTTTCACGCAAACGGCCCAACATTCGCAACCGTAGAGGAGGACCGACCAACCTGACTCATGGCACATGTGGATCTTTGTGGCGATGGATATGTCACGTAGGCTGAACAGGAACCTTCTAAGGACTGTAAACAGCATTGATTCGGAAGAATATGTACTTCATATCCCGTCCTTTTAGCAGCAGCCTCGCTCCGGCGTAATTGAAACTATCCAGCTCTTTAATTTGACGGCCATAAATCCAGGGGATGTCTCCCCCTGGTCTGGGATGTAGTTTGAAAACACTTTGGTCCTTCCACCGTTTATGAGAAAACTGATTGATCTTGCGACATCATTTACCCGCGGTACAACAGTCTGTACGTCATCAAAGCTTGCAGTCAACAGGATGATATTGTCAGCGTAGCCAAGACCGGTCGCCCGGCGCCCTGGCGCAAATTCGACACCGTGTACGGTCTTTCCGATAACCTAGTCAATGGCATAATTGGTCTGAGTTGGAGGCAGAACACCACTCAGTCAAACGTCAGATGGAATATTGAATGACTGGGATAAATTGGTATGAACCAAAACTAGCCCAACGGTTAGGCGACAGTAAGCACTGGCCATTGCAGTGACTCTTGTCGGCATATAGTCAGCACCTAACATCCAGTGCTCCAACCATCGCGTCCCGTGTTGAAGCCACAAATTCAGATGGATGAACGTGGTTTGATCGTCATCGGGTCCAGTTCGGCTTTACAGTTAGGAGTGTTCTGCGCAGTGGTGGCAGCGTATCAGAGAGTTAGCGCGCGTTTTGACGTTGGACATGATGCCATGTAAGAACAAAACTAGCATGAAACGTGTACTCATAGCGCAGGTAGGTGTTGAGTGGTCAGTAGGGTGTACGCTGCAGCCTCCGTCGGTAACACCTCTCAATTACTTCATTACCAGTCAGACGCCGTTTTCGCTGTCCTATAGAGAAATTTATTTAGAATTTGTACTTTCCTTCCCAGTCCTACTTCTTACTGATCTGACGTTAATCGTACACAGATATAGCTATACACAATGGCAGGCAGACACTAAAAATCAGAACTACCAAAAGGTCGGCACTAAGACTAATAGAGCGTCGGCTTGGCTCAATAAATAGTGGGTACCACGCTAGGATTTAGGGAGTAGGCATCCACTATAGCGACCGAGCCCGGGGACCAAACTATAGTCAGGGGAGGCTGTAACGTAATATGAGATGAATGAAGGCGGAATTTCGAGTACCAGGTGTATGCATAAATGAAGAAGAAGTGTTCCGATGCTCGACACTTCTTCTTCACTTATGTAATATGACATGCTAAGTTCGATAGAGGTCCAAAAGAAATCTAAGGGTCAAATAGAGTTAATGACAGTAATTGGACATCAAACGTCCACAATCCAGCGGCAGACACAAAAAACCAAATTCGCGGAAGCACACTTTATCCTGTCTTCTTGTGCCCTAATCTTCGGTTCCTTTAAACTTTGGGTTCATCTGGTCCGGCTATGGCCAGGACGTTTACTACTGACTTCCCCAAAAGGATTGGGGTTATATAAGAAATTTCGGGAAACATTACTGCAATGTGATAAAACAGAAGTGAACTGAGTTAACCTGGTTAGCTTTACCAGGGTGGCTTTCGGTTCAGGAGGCGGAACTTTTGCAGACTGTTTATTTCTAGTGGTTTCAACGTCTACTGTTAGAGACTGCGTCCCACTTCCCGCTGTCGCCTCCAGCTCTACGCTTCCCCTTTCTCGTTCAATGATTGATTATGACCTTCCCGTCCGAGACCACTCCTGATCGACTCTAACCGGACACTTATATACTTCTACGTAGTCCCGTTCCATTCGTTATTCTACTAGGGCGTTCCACATGAGCTTGCAACTGGGATTCGGACATAACGTTCAACCACCTGTAGCAGTCTTCTGACCAGGAATAACAACCTGTAATTTCGGCATCGCACTGATGCATGTGATAAAAAGCTGGTTGCGCATCACAACAGAAAACCAGAAATGATTATCACGTAATGAGAAGCCAGTGTCAACATCAAATCCAGAACCTCATCCACAAAAATGCTTGTTCCGTATTTGGTGGAACATGAAAGGTACTATCCATTATGAGCTACTGGCGCGTGAAAGGACAATCAATGCAGATGTCCACTGCAAAAAACTGGATCGTGTACAAGAGGAATTACGTCTCAAACATCCTTGCTCGGCGAACAGAGGTGTTGTCCTCCATGATGACAGTGCAAGGCCACGTGCCGCAAAACAAAACCAAAAGATAAGGCTGTTAGGATGGGCGTTGTTAAACGCCCATCTGTCGAAATCACTAGACCACCTTATGGCAGACAAAACATCCAGAAACAGAGAGGAGAGTGAAAACAGTTCCGGACTTTTTCTAGAGAGGTGGCACATTTTTTCCAACATGGCGTTAAAAAGACCACCCTCTCGTTGGGCTTCTGCCATTTAAAACGATGGTGACTACATTCTTGGCTAAAATACTCAGGTGAAAGTTGCCTGCATCCCTTTCTTAACCTACTGGTAAGATACCGTTGTTTCTCGAATACCCAAGTAGTTATCAGTCACCGTATCCTATCCGCCATAACAAAAAGAGAATGACTAGAACAATGGAAAGAACAGGACTAGGGAGGGATGGTCCCTTGCACGGCAAATTCCTGATCAATAGTTGAAAGAAACAGGAGGGGCGTAGCTACTCAGGTCTAGAGCTGGAAGCGGCTGTGGGAGCAATCTTTAACAGTAGGCCCTGAAGCCACAAGAAGGAAACAGTTTGCAAACGCCCTACCTCCTGAACTGGAGGTCGTTTTAGTCCGCTCCTGCTGTGTCGTAGCAGCGATGAACAGCTTGCCCAGATCGCAGCAGAGACCTTATAGGGTTGCTGGAGCACCTGCGTTCCCTATTGGTCCTTGCCACCTGTTCGGTGATTGGCTTATTCTTTACGAGCACGTTTTCAGATTGTTCGTCGCTCACGGCAATGGTGTCGTAGGAAGCGGTTAACTCTGTTTGTTTTGACGAACGATAAGGACGTTTGTCTGTTTTTGTTCTTGACTGGTGAACGTGCTGGAAGGTGATGAGGTAACAGATGTCAAGGCAAGCCGGCAGACCGCGACGGAAAAATGATCCGGACAGCTTTGACTGCCTCTTTTCTTGAAACCGTTGTTTATTTAGCCTTTAGAAAGTACAAACGCTAGTGATATTCGCAAACTTGTGTCACAGTTCATTTTGCTCTGTCGCGTACATGGGTCAGTGGATGGTGATATGATTAACGACCAAAATAACACCCAGAACCCTAGCCAAGTAGAAAGTAAGCCGGGCTGTGGTACGGAGGAAAAGAATTTCGACTGTAACGTGGGAAGAGAATCAATTCCCAAATCACCTAAGAAGGAAAGTAGTGCAGTGTAACGCTTCAAGAAATTGGCTGGGTAATTTAAATGAAGTAGACGCTTTTGACACGTAGGCATTAGGGTGGTGGTGTAACGACGTATCAGTGAAAATAGTCATTACCCTGTCCCCACATAGCCGCCAACACCCTTCCCGAAATTTTTCGGCGTGCCATCATACCATCACGGAGCCCACGCACCATCTGAGTGAATCGCTCGAAACAGCCGAATTTCTGCATGATTTTCCAAAGTCCCTCACGATCCACCTTGTCGAAGGCTTTCGTCAGATCCACGAAGGTAAAATACAGGTGGGTCCGCATCTCCCGTCACTGCTCCTGCAGTTGGCGGCCGGCGAAGATCACGTCGGTGGTCCCGCGAAAACAGCGGAGGTCGCACTGGCTTTCCGGCAGGAGATCCTGTTCCAGGTATTTGTTCAGACGGTTGAGAAAAACATGAACGAAAAGTTTTCCGTCAATGTTCAGCAAGGAGATGCCTCGCTGGTTGTCTCAGAGATGGAAACTACCTTTCCTGTCATATCGATGGACGATTGTAGCGTCCTTGAGATCCTGCGGGCCTCTTACTTCACGCCGCATCTCCTGGAAGAGCACCGTCAGATGACCCACGATTTGGGGGCCGGCGAATGGAAGGTTGGTATGCCTTTGGGCTAGTTCATTGCCTAAATGTGGTTGGGAGCAGGCAACAGCAACAAAGCAATATTCAACTTGCATGGAGTGTCGCTTACCTTGGGATCTCCTGCGAAACTGCAGACGAATCCTCATCTTGCAGATGAAGAGGCGATGGTTGGCTCAAATGTCCGCACCCAGGGTCGTCTTTGTCACCAGCACATCCCGTTGGTCTCGCCTCCGGACGAGGACATAGTCCAATAGATGTCAGTGTCGCGACCGAGGGTGAATCCAAGTGGCCTCCTCTCGCGTCGGAGAGCGGAAGAAGTTGTTAATCGGGATGAGGCAGTGTTCTGCGCAGGTTCGTAAGACAAGTAGGCAACTGTCATTGGAGCCATCGAGACCATGGGGACCCAGCACTCCTCTCCAGGCAGCGTGGTCTATGCCGACGCGGGCGTTGAAGTTACCAAGGACAATCAACTTATCCAGCTTCGACACAGTCGCCAGAAGGGTGTGCAGGTCCTCGTAGAATTTGTCCATTTCGGCATTAGGGCTGGCCGTCGGGGGAGCGTAGATGCTGGCGAGGGTTAATTTGCGAATATTTCAACTTTTTAAAACGTATGCTCTTTCCCTCCTAGATTACTACTCAGTTATCGTTGGTATACTGCCCTCAGATGGCTGAAAGAAACTAGAAGGCATTCAAAGACGCTCTGCTAGATCTCTGTCCCAATGTGATGGCACCCAATGTTCATAATTTGGACTATATCATCAATATAGTATCTGACCCCTCTGCATCAGAAGACTCCAAAATGGTTTCAATTTCCTATTGACGGTCAAACCTAACCAAGATAGTCTCAAACCAAATTTACTACCGAAACAAAAAGGCCCCCTGAAACACCGATAATAACGAAGATCTGTAGGGACCCCCAGATTTAAAGTCCGAAAGATCAACTGTCTGCTCGATTAGATATGTGACTTTCTGGAATTCCCTCGAAAGTTCTATACGAAAATGTTGAAACCCAATCGAATTTTGAAATAAAAACTAAGAAGTTCCTTCTAAATAGCAATAAACGTATATTTTTGAATAAGATGGGACAGTTTTCAAGTCAACTCCTTGATACAGAAGTTGGTACAAAAGGGCTTTGACGATGCCAGCCACCTGAATAACACCGAGACAACCCAAAAACAAATAAATTTAAAATGGACAGCATCATCAATGAGCGTAACACAAATGAACTTCCTCACCTGACATTAATTAGCCCTTAAGCAGCTAATATTAATGTATATTTCGATTAAGCGCAACACTGGTGTAGGAGCGCTCACTGATACTTCTTACGGAACTCACTCGTTCCGTTCTGCCTTACGCTACTTATTATTTGAACGCACGACTATAGCGAGGACACTCACTCACATGTTCTGTTTGGAAACATGGCACGTTGTGTGCAGAACGCATTCAGTAGTTTCTGTAGAAATAAGTAGAAGGTAGATTTTGCGCATGACTTTCGAGCCGATCTTCAGTTAATTCCTGGTGCTCCTCAGTCGTCCATGATGACGACACTAGGTGCCCTGGATAACTGCTTCAATGGGTGAGTGTTGGCGATTCGGTCTGGCCGTCGTAGTGGAAAGTGAGTACATCTGGACGCGGGAAACCTGTAGTCTTGATGGTCAGACAAATAACTTATGTGCTGCACGCCATCTTGGTGGTTTTTTTTTCGAGATCACCAGAATCTCTTTCATGCACATAATTATCTTAACACCCTGACGTTGTGTCTGTCCCCCGGCGTATTTGATATTCAGACAACGTATTTACGCTATCTGAAATATTAAGGGGCAGCCAAGTCTGTGCCACTACTGTCAGAACCGGAAACAGTTCTACATAATAAACTTTTAGATCGTCAAATTTAGATATCAGGCTTTGGGCATTGACATGTAATTTTTCTTTAACCGCATTTGCGGTTGCATTTGCCACTGTTATGGGTCATACTGCATCCCTTTGGACGTAATTTCTTGTTGGTCCGTTCCGTCCCTTTATGGGTTTAATCAGCTTTTGTTTCTCCGGCCAGGACGCTATGTGTTTTCGTATTCCTCTAAGCGGCTTTCTCTTGAAGAAAGTCAGGTCATGTTCGCCAATCTTTGATCCTGATGTCACTTCGAATAAACAGTTATGTTACGTCATCCACCCCACTAATCATCTTGGAAATTTGCGTGTTGCCATCTCTATTACGACGTGGGTAGTTGGATCCGCTGCCTCGTTTCCCTGGAACTGGATGGCAGTTAGACTAAATACGCGTAATAGCATTTTCTTATGGTTTTAGACCAGGTACATGGTTTGAAGACCACGCTGTTGAGTAACAGTCGACGATTTGCTGAAAAATTCAGCGTATACCATCCGATTATATCGCTCAGCAAGGCGGCGAATTTAAAAGCAAAAGAGGAAGAGTGTTCTTAAATCTTGCTAGCAGCTTTTTACATATCGTTTCTATTGTACCAGACTGGGATAATTAATATCTTTTTTACCGACAACTGATCCTGTAAGTGCAGAATCTTCGTTATCTAATGCTGTTAAAAGACGAATTTAAAAAATCGTCTCTAGACTGCTTAGGATAGGTGGCAATGACTGTCCACCCATAGTGATATCCCACTAGCCAACACGACTGGAGACTTATGCAAAAACTTACACTAAAATGGACAACCTTTTTAGGAAAACACCATTTCAGAATTTTCAGAAAAAGTCTCTTATGCACACTGGGTAAGATGTGTACGAAAACAGATAACACTAGAAGATCGCGAGGGATAATCGCCGAAAACTGTAAGCGCCGACCTCACGAAGAATCCCCGGTGAATGATTTGCAAAATCCCGTCAACTGTGACCTCCTTTAAAACGGCGCTAGCGCAGTGTGCAGATGAATTCGCTATCGTGGTTCAAATGAACAAAAACGGGAAAAGATCGGTGTGTAATGAGTAAAATAGGAAAACATATATGCATGTGGGAAAATTCCAATGTTAATGATGAGCAGAATTACGGCTCAATTTCAAAAAAGGCTCTCTCCCCTTGGTCATAAATGTAGATCAGGAAGAATAAAGCCCGATGGAGGCTCATATGTAACATCGCTATGTGCTCGAAATGCCAATTACACAACTTACCGAATGTGTCCAAAAGGCCTATGGTCTAGAAAACTTATAATCCACGTGCTCACGCTTCCCGCAAGACCATACTGCAAAATTTATTAATAAACAATTGGTGGCCAACGGATTTCGATGTCCTGTCCAGATCTAGAAACACAGTCTTGACATTTACCAGCTGTCTAGCTTTCTACACAGAAGTTCTTTCATGGCGAGATTTCTGTGGCACTATGGTTCCTTAAGAAGGCTATGATAACAGGGATACGTCAGTTTGTTCTCGTGCAGAAAGTTGCACAGACTACAAAAGATGACTTCCCCATGATTTGCAATATTAAACTGACGAGACTGACAAGTGATATTTTCAAATCCCCTGTCGGAGTTTTTTATCTGGCAGGAAGGCGGCTGAAGCTTGTTTCAATCGCCGGATATAATGGTTGCTGTAAGATAGACGTTAAATTACTACCCTTTAGAGATAGTTACTTTGCTCATAGAAGAAGGCTTCTGTCATGGATCTCTCTAGCCATATCTGAAAAAGCAAGGACAATGATTTCCGCGGCAGTAATTCTGGGAAGTAGAAAATCATTGATATGTGTGAGCCATGCGAAAGCTGCAGTCACGGACAAAATCTTAGTTATATGTACGGTAGCTTCTCAGCAAATGAGTATCTCGTCATCCCTCAAATGCCTTAACAGGGTCTACAAGCACCGCCACAGCAGGGAGTCCGTTTCAGGCTTCAACTACCCTCTGTTGGGAGGCGCTCCGTCAAACGTCCGTGAAGGCCAACACTCCCTACGGTTTAATGGGCTGACAACGCAGGGACTTCGTTCCAACAAATTCGAAGAAATCACCAAAATCTAGGGTACACTCACGGTCTATAACAGACAGGTAGGCTTGTATGAAGTCACCGAGAAGTAGCCTGTAATTTAGAGGAAACAAATGAAGTTCACCAAGTCTGGTCTCTTAAGGCAGATGACAATGAATCTTCATTCTATTTGTGATCCTCACCTGCTCCTATTCCAGAAGTTGATAATCCTTCTTGAGCCGCGGACGTCAAGTCTGTGCGGCATATTCCAAGTAAGATCGAATGAATGCCCATAGGTTTCGCCGAACAATTTCTTATCAGTTAGTACAAATGCTCGTCTCAGCCCAGCCACCTGTAAGACGGGACCAGTAGTAATGGGAGTTTTTACAAGTGGAGTCGGTGAACGTACAGGCGACGTGGTCAAGTAGTTGTGTAAAAAGCTATCAAATACAAATTTTATTATAGTTTTGTTTTATCATCTACGAAATTGTCATTTATCTTTTGTTTTCCCATTGCATTCTATTATTAAGTAAAAATCGCCTAGTGACAATTGTGCCGTCTGGTCTACCAACATCGGTAGCTTAGCTCCCAGTTCCTGAACTTCAGAAATTGTTTGATAATCTAATCCTACCCCTATATTCTCAAAGTTTCGGCAGCTATCGTCCCGATTTATTAGGAGCGAGCTCTTGTCTTGTTTTTCTTCGACATGAAACTTCAGGCAAACCTTCGTCGATGTTTGAAGGAAATTAAATTCCAAGCATATCGTTTAAAACCCATCGTCAATATGAAAAATAGACCTGGAAGCTCTCGATATTTTTAACAATTTTATGTCTCGTTACGGGTCATTTTTTCTGTTTTTACTGTTCTTCTTGAAGGAAAGTTGCCAACACTTACGTTTCAGCAATGCGAGAATCTCATGCCTCTCATCAACCTCATTGCTAGTGCGACCGACGACAGGCGCAAGCGAAGTTTTAATTTTATTTTAAAAATGTTCCTAAGAGCAGACAGCCCATCGATGTCGCCTTCCAGTTCCCGTACTCTAGTGGCCTCAGTTTTAAGGTAGCTGAAGCTAAAAGACTTTCACCTAGGAGAAAAAATCCACCAACTCTTGTCAAATTATTTTTGCTGATAGGAGTGAGCTTTATTTTCTCCTATTTGAAGCACTCAGCTCAGTATCTTAGAGGAAATAAGCTTTTCATTAGTCGGGATAAACTCCACTGCAACGCAGTGTTCCCCCTCATTAGCAAACGTACAGCCGTCCCAGAATTCTGGTCCCCAACCATTTGCCTCCGAGGAAGATTCCCCATCAGGCGTCAACCAAATGTTCCCCATATTTGCGGCGGTTCTAGTTCCATCTAGCTCTTCAGCCAAGCACATTATCACTGATTCAGTTGAAACCTGTCACCTTGAAACGCCTCCAAGAAGCGATAATTGCTCAAATGCTGCTACTAGTTTTACCAGAACGCTTGATTTTAACAGAAACGATGGAAAAATCCTAGAGTCGCGGTTGACCTCCTTGGCTCAGAATAATGAATTAGTTAATAAACCCGGGTCGAATCCATACCGTTCCCGTCTCAGGCCAACCAAGTCTGACCAAGCGGTAAAATCAAATAAGGCAGATACTAGCCCAGGACGAGCTTTACCTGTTCCTATCCTGAATTCTCAATTTAACGAAGACATTACAGCTGGAAAGCCCACTAACATACCGGTCTGTAGGCTGTAAGTATGCAGTGCTGCTGATAATTTTCCCAATCACACAGCTAGCCTGACAGCCCATATAACAAAGCCTTCTCATAAGGTAAACTGTTTCTCGAACCCATTTAGTCCATTTTCTAACATAAATCACCCATCACCTTGTGCTCAAAATTCTCAAAGTCCTATTTGTATGCCTCCTGTTTTTCCAACCCCACGAAATAGCTTTCCTTTTCATGAGTCCTCAGCAACTGTGTCTCTATACAGTGCTGCATTTAGTTAGTGGTAATTCCCCCACAACTTTCGGACCACAGCAACTTTGTTTTCCATCCTTTACTTCTTCCTTACAGCTTACTTTTCCAGCACGAACTCTTCCTTTTTTATAAGTAATAATGAGCGGAGCCTGTATCTTAGGAATACCCTCAGTATGGCCTCTCTCAGCGCAAGATCAGTAGGGCAAAAGATGGTGCAGCTAAGTGGTGTGACCTTTGAGTCTGACACAGATGTTTTGTGCATTGCAGAATCTTGGGCGCACTCTCTAGTTTCAGACTCGACGCTCGCTATAGATCCCTCAGATTATACCGCCAGGATCGTGTTAAAACGTTGAGGTGGCTGCCTTGTTTACGTCAGAGCCTCACTTGCACATTCGCCTTATGACCTGAACGGTTCTTCATTCTCTGAAAATCTGTTTCTCTTAGGCAATCCTTCCGCAAAATAGGAAAGCCTTAATCGGATGTGCATATAATCCCTCATTTTACTCCGGAAATAAAATTCAAGTATGTGAATTATTTAAAAAAATCTCGGCCATCATTCGATGTCAAGATAATCGTAGGCTCGCACGAGATAGGCCTAGAGAGTGTTTAGTTATTAGTGGCGGGAATGCTTCTAGATCTGTTGCCCAGGTCTTCTTCCAAAGATCATCAGCTTAGTCCCACCAAGTCATTCCGCCCTTGCTTATTTCCAACGAGACCTTCATTACAGAGGAGTCAGAAAAGCAGAAAAGTTAAATTCATTCTTTACCAAACATTTCACCATTAAGACTGACTCAATCCCTTCAATTCCTCCTATGTTTGATGCCTCCCCCGCCACCATTAATTTTGCTCCTGCAACTATTTAAAAACTGATAAACCAGCTTACTAACTCGCACTCAGTAGGTACGGATAATATTCACATCTCTCTTATAAAACAGTTAAGAGATTTTCCGCCTCTGCCTAGCAAACTCTTTTCAGTTTTTCTCTCAAAATTGGTTTTTTTCCTGACTGTTGGAAAACTTATTTTATTAGTTCAGTATTTAAATCTGGCTTCCCAACATGGCCTTTTACCTAATCGCTCTTGTAAAGCATGTCATATGTCATTTCTCAGTCTACTTCTCTTCGTAATGACCATCTATCTGTTGCCGTCATTCATTTTGATCTTAGTATAATCTTTGATAAAGCGCCACATAGTTAGGTAAATTAAAAGCTCTGCGAATTCACAGTCCCTTTATAGACCTTATCAAGTCATATATGTCTAATCATAGACAGAAGGTTTTAGTGGGATCTTCATTCTCCAGTGAGAGCCTTATTTTAAGTGGTGTCCTACAAGGTACCGTTTTAGGTCCTCTTTTGTTCCTGACGTACATAAATGATATCTCGTCGGCAGTTAAACATTCTCAGTCCTTTATTTAGACTGATAATGTCAAATTTGCATATTCATTCAATAAATCTATGACCCTTCAATGCCGGGATCAAATCCATGCTGATTTACTTGATCTTTAGCGTGGAGCTCAAATTGGTTAACGGAATTCTCTCCATAAAAATGTCGCTTTTTATGCTTTGAACCGGATAGGCTACACAAACCAGTGGTCTTTTAAGGTGCACCCGTGACTGAATGTACCACCATCAAGAATTTAGGTTTTAGCTACGCCAATAATCGAGATCTCTCGCCACACGCCGACAGAAGTACGGCCAAAGCAGCCCAGATTTGGGGCTTTATTTCCTGCAATTTCTGTCTTCCTGAAATTAAATTAAAACTCTATCGAATGTCTGTACTTCCCATTCTCGAGCGTTGTTGTTCATTCTTTGGCTTAATGAGAGGCTAGTCGTTCAAAAATTGAAAATTTTCGAAGACATTTTAATAAAAGACTCTTGGGTTCGGAACACCCAATTATTTCCTATTTCGATAGATACCAGATAACTTACCTAAAATTTTTATGGGTTTTTGTCTCTTCCTTCGCATTAATATTAGTTCAAATCTTCCCCGGATTTCAGCACTTACCCCTGGTAGTCACTCATACAATCTTCGCAATTCTTCCTTGATTATACCTCCTCCCGCTTCCTCCACCTCTAAGCGCTCTCTTTTTTTCAATTCCAGGTATACTTTTCTTTGTATTAATCTTTCAATAAATATAACATTATCAGATTATCTGTATACTTTTAAGAGAGGGCTGCGCCCTTATCTGAATAATGATTTGATTAAACTTTTATTTTCCTCATGCTTCCTGGACAACTCTCTCAGTGACACTGAGAAAGAACAACCAGGAATTTAGGACGCCGCCATTAAATTTCCGTATCCGCCCACATTTCCTTCTTTTGTGTGTAGTTCCACTTCCTAGGATCCTTCATCAGAAATCTTACTTTTTCCGGCTTTTCAGCTCATGCATTGCGTCCTTCATAAAATGCGACATCCTTCCTGACAAATCCTCTCAAGGAAGTGGCGCCTCAGTTTTGCTGATCGCTCATCAGAATTCAACTCTGCCCCCACGATTTCGAACCCTCAAACCGCAGGTCTTGATGTCAAGTCCTCATTTCGACCCCGAATAGTCTGTTGACGATCACAACGTGAATCCTCCGCTTTCGCCATTTGCTTGTGGGTTGGTCGGTCAGCAGAGAGATCTCAGTGTCGCATTCTCCGCTCTACGCTCCGATTGCCGCCCTTGCGCTTAATGTCCCATCTCCGGCTTGACTCTAAGCGGACTGTGTCCGATTGTGTCTAAGTCCCCCTATCTTGCCTCTTCGAGGCGGATTACCTCATCTGATTTAGGAAGCTCTGCCTTGACGATTTAGGTTTTTCAATCCCTTATCCAATACCATATTCGGGCCAGTCATGTTCGACCCGCATATTTTTCCTTTCATGAACGGCACTTTTTTCTCCCTAAAACTAAACAATTCATATAAATTTTGTCTTTTTCATCAGTTTTTACTGCTAGCTGACCGTTTTTAAGTCTAACTGTTTATTCCACAACCGAAAACTGGATAATGTACAGAATCTGTCTACGTCTTCTAAAACTTACTAGAAAATTTATTTTTACATGCTATGATGGGACCCCCAAGGGTCTTAAATAAATTTTATTTATTTATTTATTGGAAAAGCGCGGTCGTACTTAGAGTGGTTGGGAAGTAAATGCTCTAACCCTAACCCCTTACCCTAACCCATGGCCTCTAACCTTAACTCCTAACCCTAGCCCCTAAACATAATCCCTAACCCGGACTCCTATCCCCAACCCCAACAGTATTGTGTCCTGAAGAAGAAGAAGACACGATCGCCGGAACAAGATCTTTATTAGCCTGACGTTTCGGATTCCTGCTTGAATCCATCATCAGAGACAAAAGCAGATAAGGGTAGTTCATGCATATGCGGCTGCAGTATTTATAGGATGCAGTAGCCATGCTACCGCATACCTATGAATGTTCACGGCTCCCCCCCCCCCCTTCATCATGGATCGTTGCACGTGGCGTGATGGCCGACATTCGCGTCGTTAATTGCTGCAATTTCATCACGTGCGTTGGATGTTGGTTTGATGATTGCTCGACCACCTGACGCGCTGACCCGGGTGTTGGGAAGAGTGTTCACCTGTGCGCACCCCGCGTGGCCAACTACTCCGCCTAGACGAAGTCTCAGCCCGGAGTATAGAATGGGAAGATCATTGCACTTGTGCATAGACTGGGGGCCAGTAAACCATGATTCCAGTAGCTCCCGGTTCACTCGGTTGTCACCTCTTGCGAGAATTTCGGCCTCATCGAATTTAAATGTGTGGCCGGATGTCGTCGAATGAGCCGCAACTTGAGAGTTGGCGTCATTTCTGCGCACCGCTGCCGCGTGTTCGGCCATTCTCGTTCGGAGCTGTCTTCCGGTTTTTCCGACGTAGTTGCTTTGTCCGCAACTGCACCAGATCCGATAAACGACTCCAGACGTTTCTAGCCGTGGCAGTGGGTCTTTCAGTTTCATGATCAGACGCCTGATGGTTGCCTCCGGTCTGTGTGCCGCTCCAACCCCAAGTGGTGCGAGAAGGCGGCCGACAGCTTCCGAAACGTTCTTGACATACGGAAGTGCCCGCCAAGACTTGGTGTCCGTGCGGTTAGGCCTTTCATCCCTTTTGCGTATGCGCCGGTTGACGAAGTTGCATGGGTAGCCATTGGCTTTGAAGACCCGTCGGAGGTATTGTAGTTCGGCATGTCTACTGCATCCTATAAATACTGCAGCCGCATATGCATGAACTACCCTTATCTGCTATTGCCTCTGATGATGGATTCGAGCAGGAATCCGAAACGTCAGGCTAATAAAGGTCTTGTCCCGGCGATCGTGTCTTCTTCTTCGAGACTGCTTCCTGGGACTCGTCTCTTCGCTTCTATTAGTATTGTGTCCATCAGGTGGAGCTGCACAGCCATGTCTGACCATGCTTTCTAGAGCGGCCGTCCAAAGACAGAGTTACGGGACGCAGGCTCCGCCTTTGCCCTCCGGAACGAAGTAGTGGGACGACTGCTCTATCTGCCCCGCAGCATCAAACACCGACTGATGAGCCTGTGCCTGCCTCTTCGGGTATCCAAATTCACCACCATCGTCAGCGTCCACGCCCACTCACCCCGATGGCCGACTCTGACCAGGCGAAGATCAAGTTCCACAAAAACGTGCACGCCCTCCTGGCGACTGTGTCGAAGGCGGATAAGTGCGTTGAACACTGCCTCCAACTGACCAACACCTTCTTCCGCCTGCCGTTGCGAAAGAGGGTGCACCCCGATCGTCGCACTGGCAGCTGCCGGACTATGTTCCCCTTCGGCGTCGAGATCGGGAGGATGTGATTATAACTAAGCTGATCTGTGACGCTGATGGCTGGACGGACCACCCCCTTGTCATTTCCAAGATGAGGCTCCATCTGCAACCCCGCAGGAGGCCATAAGATAATCTAACAGCAGGTAAGCTAAATATCGCTCTGTTGTCATTGCCTGCTCACGTTTGCATTTCAGCAATCAACTGACCCAGCGGTTGGAAAACCTGCCAGCTCCAGATGAAAGCGCCTCTGCGGGGACTCGATGGTGCCAATTGCAGAACTCTATTCAGTTGACCGTCTTGGATGTCCTCAGAGGGGCACGTCGTCAGCACCAGGACTGGTTGGACGACAATGCCGCAGCCATCAGCCAACTGCTCAACGGAAAGCACAGGCCGCACAGAGCCTACCCCGACTGTCCAACCGACGCGAACAAAACCGCTTCCCGCCAATTTCGTCGTCTTGCGCAGCAACTATTGCAAGAAATGTAAGACGATTGGATGGCTCGCAAAGCCGAGTAGATCCAGTGATACACCGACTGCAACGAATCAGAGAAATTTTTCGCTGCGATCAAGTCGATCTAGGGCCCCCAACCGAAGGGAGTGAGCCACTTCTCAGCTCCGATGGATCAGCGCCTCTGTCGGAGAAGTCGCAAATTCTGAAGCGCTGAGCCAAGCACTTTAGAAAAGTCCACAACCACCGCCATCGACCAGCCCCCCGAGTAGAAACCAACATCGACCTGGATCTGCCGCCATCTCTCACAGAAACAATCTGAGCGGTGCGCTAACTCTCCAGCAGGCAAGCACCGAGATCCGATGCGATTTCGGCCGAAATCTACAAGCATGACTGTCTGCGGTTGATGGATCGCCTCACAACGCTATTCCAGGAGATGTGGCTCCAAGAACAAGTTTTTAAGGACTTCAAGGGTTCGATAGCCGTCTACCTGTATAAGAGCAAAGGGAACTGGCAATTCAATAACAATCCCAGGAGCACCTCGCTGCTTCACATCGTCGGAAAGATCTTCTCCTGCATCCTTCTCGATCGTCTCAACAGACACCTAGAACCGCGGTTTCTGCCAGAAAGCCTGTGTGTATTCCGGCGACACCGCGGGACCGCCGATATGGCTTTTGACGTTCGCCAGCCACAGGAGAGATGCCAGGAGATGCGAACCCATCCCCACGCTACCTTCATGGACGTGACGAAAGCCTTTGATATGGTGAATCGCGTGGGACTGTGGAAAATCGTGCAGCAATTCGACTGTCCTGAACGATTTGCGCACATGGTACGTCAGATCCACGACGGGATGATGTCGCGCGCTAGAGCAACGGTGCATGCTCTGAGGCATTTGCAGAGACCAATGGAGTGAAGCAGGGCTGCGTACTCGCTCCTACCCTCTTCAGCCTCATGTTTTCTGCCATGCTTACCGTAATGAGCCAACCTGATCCGTATCTTCCACAGGACCGATGATCATCTTCTCAAAGGTTGGAGTCTACAGGCCTCAACGCGTCTCTCCGCGACTATAGCCCACGACTTACTCCTCGCTGACGACTGCGCACTCAAGACCGTGACAGACGATGACATGTAACGAAGCATGGAACTGTTCATCTCCAGCTGCGCCAATTTTGGGCTGACCATCAACACGGTAAAACGTAGTCATGCATCAGTCGCCACCGAACGCTGCATACAGCGCTCCTCGCGTCCCCGTCAGCAGCACCGAACCGAAAACCGTGGACAACTTCGCCTACTTACGCAGCACACTCACACAGCATCAAAATCGCTGCGAACTAATGCCTGAAGCACCGGCATACACCAGATACCATCCCCACAATTGCTTGCACTACCCTCACAAATTCAGCCACCATGTGGAAAGTATAAAGGCATTTTTAACGGTCTCATTCCCGAACACCCAGCTTCTTGACTTCGAGAATGGTCCTCCTGGGATTTAGTGGTAGATCAAGTGGAAACCTGCATTTATACCTTCACAGCCCCCTGTTTTGAATTGGTTACTTAATCCAATGCTACCACTCCTCCCCATAGCGACGATTTTCGTGGTTTTTGATGTCACCTCCCTTTTTTCGACCTCAAGCTGTCTGTCGACGCTCACGGCGGAACCCTCTGTATTCGCTGTCTACTAGTAGTTTGGTCGTACCTCCCCTCCGCACTCTTCGGCTGGGCTCGAAGCGGATTGCGGCCGATCGGGTCCGGGTTCCTCTCGTCTGGCCTCTTGGCACAAATAGTCTCATCCGGCGTATCAATTCTGCCTTGACGATGTCCGTTCTGAATTTCGTATACAATACCACACGCAGACCAGCCCTGTTTAACCCGAATACGTACCCCCAAGGCTGACATCTATTTCTGCCCTGAAGATGTCCGATTATAATCCGCCATATACCGCCACATGCAGGCCAGTTCTGCCCGCATTTTTATGTTAATATGAGGACGGTTTTTTTCTCCTGTAAAGTTAATCCAATCATTTTTAGATTCTTAAGTGGAGTTTTTTTCACTGCTCGCTCATCATTTTTCTTGATGGACTACAAATTCAGAAACCGCGAATTGCATTTTGTACAGATTCTACCTACCTCGTCTAAAATTTGTATGTAAATTTATTTTTACTTGCTTTGATGGGACCCCGACGGGTCTTTAATAAAAAGTATTTATTTACTTACTAGGTCAAACACGCCCCCATGAAACCCTGCTGTAGAACACGGCTGGCTATACCACACCACCAAATCTCTCTTCGCCTGTACCTACAACACACATTACCTCACTTAAAATCAGACAGCGCAAGCACGTAATTGGCACCTCTCAGGTAAGTGTATTCCTCGGCTCCTTCCCCCTTTGGCTCCTTCGCTGCATGTGTGGTCTGAACCTGAGACTATCACGGTGTGTTAAGCGTCGTGGCTTCGAAAGTTGCCGGCTGGCATTTCAATTCAGTCCACGCATTCAGCCCAGTTTTGTGCGTTTGTGTATATAGAGGCCTGAGAGCCGGGCTGCAATGGCTCCTTCTTAACGTGATCTCCAAGCTCTCCCACACGTCTTAGATGTATGTCGCACACTCTCTTCTGCGTGAGATCCTAGTGCTTGTGTTTGGTGGGGGGCCTGATCGTGTACGTGACACGCGCAGAGGAGGTCACTAGCTATGTCAGCCACTACTCCCATTCCCCGCACCAGACAAATGACCGACTCAGCCAGTGACTGGGGCCCGTGAATGGGAATAAAGAGTGAGGTCGACGTGCCGGCGCATATTCCTCACTATAAACAGTCTGACACGCTTGAAACTATCATGGCTTGGGAGGCTGCCAACTGACGGTGGAACTCAGACCTCACAGTCAGCCCAGTGTGGGTTTGTGCGGAGTGGCCGGCTGGAGGACTGGGAGACAAACTACAATTGTTCCCTAACGTGACCTCTACGGTACCCCAACTCCATCGGATCCGAGCCGTTACCCTCCTCTGCTCTTGTTGCGTAAAATACTGGTCAGTGTATTTTGTGGACCAGGGGTGAAGTGGTACGTTGGGATGCGAGTTCCCGTCGTGCCAAACACCTGCGCCCTCTCCGCCTTCGGTCTTCCCGACTCTGCCATGACACCGGGCTTAGGGGGAGGAAGATGGAGTGCGGTAGAAGCTGTGCAAGTCTAACATCATTATAAACTAATCCGCGCGCAAGTCACCGTCCCTGTTCTCAACCTGCTGTGGTGCACACGGTGGACCTCGTCGGCAATGACTGTCGAACTGTCATCACTTGGAACAACGGTAATTTTATTAGTGGATGGTAGATCTACGTTTGCTGTTTGTGTTAGGGATACATTCATATGGTTCTGGACCATCTGGGGAATTTCATTAATCCTGAGAGGGATGGAACCCTGGGAAACGTAAAATGTCATTAAAACGACCTCAAACGTTTCGGTCTGTATTCTAGCAACCCTAAGCGAAAATGTTCAAAGGAACAACCTGTGTGAGGCAATTTGCTGACAGTGGTCTCATGCATATTCTGAAAACGCTGACTATCCACAGCATTCCTTTAATTACTTTTCAAGCATTTTGTTACTTTCCGCCATTTCTTTACACCGAACAGTCCAAGTCATATCAGAAATTGTCTTCTCCTTTCCGAAACTGGTTGCGAGATTGCATATTTAACTTTTGTTTGTTTACTTCTGGTTTGGATTGCGGTCGGACCCCGCAGTGCAACTGGTGACCTCGCGCCTACTTTCACGTGGTTCCCCTATTCCCATGTCCTAACTTTAACCCCAACGCCAATTCTGGCGCTTACTCCAACCCTAACCCACCTTAACCAGATCCTAACATTAACAGTGATCCTAATCTTAACCTCCTAACACTAATCCCAATAAGAACCCTGATCCCACTTTTAATCCACGTGGAAATGAGGGCAAGGCCATCTGTAATATGGTAGGTTCGCATTCCCGCACCAAACCGGGTGTGCCGTGAAATGCGATGTGGGACCCATCCGCCATGTTTGCCCAAAAGGAATGTTACTTTTATAATAATGAGACTCGATGTCTAAGGTGCGTTGCTTTATCACAGGAGCGTACCCTCTGTGGTCTTGTCGTAGGAAATAGTCTTGCTACTTAAGACGGGGAAGAAAAGTCAAGTACCGAGAAGATAACTCTGTAACTCTGATATCTCCAATTGGCTGCCGAGCGAATTATCCTAAGCAAAACGAACACCTGATCTGGAGACGTAGCCAATCAGCTCCGCATCGAACCCCTGCGACTGGTTGTGTCAACTTCGATGAGACGCCAAACATGGGGTCATGCAGAGCATAATGATAGAGGTGGCACTCCACCTAGCGGCTTATCTATTCCCAACGTGATTCCTACGTATAAATCAGCTCGTATGCTCTCGTGCACTCGACGCCCCCGTGCCCCATGGCCTGCGTATTTGTTGGGATATTCAGCACACGGAACGCGGTTTTAGCTTGTCCTGGATTTCTTTTCGGTGATACTTAGATGGTGGTCGATGTGCTCGCCTGCAATGAGGGAGCAACAGGCGTGTGGAACGCCAGCCACTACCACTTTTCTAGCCCCTACAGTGCCAGCTGAGCATGAGAGGAGGGATTGAGGTGGGCACAGCGCAAGCCACCATCGCACTTTCAGAATGCTAACGATTCTCATCGATAAATATGGGCGAGCATATGTCAGTCGCCATCCTTACTGGTGCTAGCATTCTTGATAAATGGACGGACTGCTCAGTCTTGGTGAAGGCATGACGTTTTGCAGGTTGGTTGAGAGTTAAAGGGACAACTGATAGATTTTGCCTTCACTAATCAGACACCTATGGTAAGCCGCCTGGATTTTTTGGCGTTTTGCCTCAAGTTCTTTGCATTGCCCGTCCACACACAGTTTCTATTTTACAAGGATTATGACCATTAAAAAAACCTATAAAGTAGACTTACAGGAAGTAAAGTGCAAAGGTTATCAAAGTAAGGCGTATTCTGCCCAATCACTGTTTTCTTTTTATTATTTTCATCGTGACTAAACCATTACCTCAGAACCTACTTAGTTAGGTCGACACCTCCTACTTCCAAGTCTTGTGCTTATAGGCTTATTCTCCTTAAGATGCTTGTTTGATCCAAAATGTGAGAACTTTTGTACAGGTATGCCCTGGGCCACACGTTGTTGGTTGATGCAACCTGATCTTTCTGACGGTCTTATATAAGCTGCTGAACTTAAATGCCTATTTTTGTACTATTTTCTGTTACCGGATTAGTTCTTAGATTCCTGTTCATCCCTCAAAAACACATTTCCCATTCAGTGAATTAAATCCGTAAGTCGCTGATAGGACTGAAGTGGATTTAAATACCCAGAGAAATTAAGCAAAATGCGGCAGGATTTTCTTCTGGTTTCTGGTGACTCCGGATGAAGGAACGAGTTGTTGTAGAAATGTTTTGCTGGAGCAAAAACAAAAGGCCTTATCTGACAGATTTTTGGTTTTCAGGGAAGAATTACATCATGTCCACCCCTTAATTATACAAAATATGCGGCACCACTTTGACAACACTTTGCCGACTACCAGCGGATGAAAATTACTGTTCTGTTCGAAACGGAGCGTGTCGCCAGGTCTGATGTTATATGTGCATGGGATAATCGTCTGTGGATTGTGCATCTATGCGTACTGTTACGTCAGTGGGCGACGCAGAGAGACCCAGTTTCCTATCCAAAGTCGCAATTAATTCAATCTCTTTCATCTTCTTTCCCTGGCGGGACCTACCTAACAGACAACATAAGTTTGTGTAAATATTTATTGAAGATGGGTATGTCTTTTTTTCCCCGCCCCCGGCAACAGTCTCCAGAGCACGTGCACATCCACACACGCCAGCATGCCCGTACACCCACTTTACAGCAGGGCTCAGGGGACTCCCACGACTAATTTTCTCACCTTCAGTTGCTCGCCAACCGTGGGGGGCCCACGACTGCCATAAATTCCACTCCTCCAACGGTCCCCCCCCCCTTCCACCGCCACCTGCAATGCATGAAATCGGTACAAATTGGCACGTGTGTCTGTGGCTGTGGGTGAACTGGTGCTGGCGCGCGTCCAATATAGCGGCTCCACCGTCACCTCGTTTCAGACAGACTGCGACACACCTACGCACTTCGGCATGTGGCAGTGCATAAATTAAATCCCTGTGTGTGTGTGTGTGTCACCAATTGCACGCGCTGAGGGTGGGATTGAGGTAGAGATATGGTTGTAGGGGGAAGGGACGGGGGGACGATCGCAGAAGAGGGAACAATTCGGTTACTGATCCAGCAAGAGAAGGGGAACTAAGGTTGGCTGTCGTGCAGTCGAAGGGTGAACGGAAATGTCAACATGCGGAACCCCGCTAGATGTACGGAGACAGGAAAGACGGAGTGACCGAGGGCAAGCACCTCGAAACGTGAAGAAAGAAAGCGAGATATGTAAGGTAAGAGAGGGAAGAAGAGGTGGCGATGGAAGAACAGCCGTTATGACTGCGTTCAAAGGAAGTGACGGCGGTTAGCTGGTAAATGCGATGACAGAGAACTTTGTGCAGTAATTATCCCTCACTCATCTCATAGCGGTCCTTGTGGGGGACTCGGGAAGGAGGGCTGCGCAGTCCGGCCTCTGCATGGCGTAGAATGTTGCGCGAAGATCAGTTAGGGAAGCGGGCAGACGTTCGGCGTTTGCTGCCTCCCATAATGTTAATATCATTTCGGTTGGACGCGACAGTGTTCCGAAGTATGGCACAAGACTGAAATGATGAAGAAATAGGGAAATCTAGTGTAAATGACATGTCAACGCAATCGGCATTCAGACAAAAATAATAGTGTATAAGCACTCGACATTGAAACGCCGATCTTAACTCGCCAAAAGAAGTCTTGGATTTGAAACAAAAGAATATCAATATTTCACTTGCCTGAGTATGCATCATACATTTCGGTCCCATCGCCTAAGACTCTGGACACTTTCTCAGCAACTTTTCGAAGCACGACTTTAGATAAGGCAAACAGAGTCAATCTACCGACTGCAAAAAAGCATGCAGTATTTTGGACATAAAAAGGAAGTGGGAGAAGCTGAAGGCATTTTGAGCCAGAAAACGCGTGGTTGTTTCGTCTGACGCGACGGGGGCACAAGAGGCATTCTTTAAAATAGCAAAATGCGTACCCTCCTCAACCCTGCTGAGTTTCTTTCCTTGTATTAGATGAAATTTAAAGGGAAAAATGGTACATGCCCCAAAAGACGTTGAACTAATCGTCTTAACTAGTCATTTCCCACTCACTAGGGGCCACACAGGATCTCCGACCCCAAACCAATCACATGACGGGACAACACGCTCCTGAGTGCAATGGAGGCTTATCAGGCGCCTTTTTATGTCAATATGAGATCTTGAGGGAGGTTTTGACGCATACTTTATTTTTTAACTACGATTCCTGCACCAGCGTGTTTCCCTATCGGCCCTGGTTGGGCATAACAGTGTAAGTCAAAAGGTGCCCGCCTCCTTATTGAATCGGCAACCTAATAGTAGTCACCACCAGATTATCAATTTTCTGTTTCCGCGGTTCGAGCTACTGAATAGGGCTTAGTGTCTTCTGTTAGGTTAGAAAGACACAAGTAGCATAAGCATGGAAAAACGCTCACCAGATAAACTTCCGAACAAGGACCAAAATGATAAAGCTTCATTGCTGCTCACGACTGTCGCCAGAGACGACGTTTACTGCGTGCTCCACGGAATGGGCGCAGCGCCGGTGATTTGGGTGCAAATTAGTTTATTTTAAAATAAACTTGTATGACACTTATCGCATTCTTCTCTCTGTCTTCGCTAACTTTGGTCTGATGCCAAAACAGCAGCAAGACGGTCGGAGGTGGGTGCGGTCGCAGTGGCTGATAAATCCACACGGCTTCTCTACACGTGCTACACGCGGCCTAGACCCGCTTTATCACCGGGCTTCTGTAGGAGCAGTTTGGGTTTCACGCCAGTGAGAGCGTTACAAGGGTCACTGTGGGGAGCCGCTGCAGCCTGACTCCCAGTCCTTGAGTCACTCAAAAGTACCGCCATGGAAACCGAGTTAGCTTATTAGTTGAAAGCCTTTCAAGCCGTGACTTTTGGTGTGTCATGATAGATTCGAGCGCCTCAGTTTATTGTGGTAAGAAGTACGCTGATTTGCTTTCTGGATGGATTCACCAGTTTTGGCCGCACTCTCTTCCTGCTCTCACATTCACCAGTCGGTTTCCCGAGCCTCTGCCAGTTGGCTATGGAACTTGGTGCATTGGGTGATTCCGTGAAGCTCGACGTTTACGGACTACTACACGCGTGTTTGGTGGTGTTTATGGCCTCTTGTAGACTTCGCGCGGTCCGACTGACGCGCGTCTTGAACCAATTTAAGCCCCCTTCGGTTCAGCGCATCTGCAGCGCAGCCCGCTGTGGGACCAAGGCTGCCCACATGACAGTCCAACTGTCGTGTCCGACGATGTCCACCGTGTGCTCCATAGAAAGGTGAAGCAGGCACAGAGACTTGCACGTGAACGAGTTTTTATTGAGAGTATACTTGCACAGCACCTACCGCACTCTCTCCTCCTCCCCACCTGGGGCCGGTGTCAGGACGTAGTCAAGAAGATCGGAGGCGGGCGAGGGTGCAGGTGGCTGGCACGGCCGAACCCGCACCTAACACCACATCCTCCGATCAACAACAAACACCTGACCAGGATTTTACACAACAAGAAAAGGGTGGGGACGCCCGAGGTCCCAACTGGTGCAGCGTGCACCTGCACTTGGCCATGTCGTCACACCCCCAATGTTGGCATTTGTTATGGATGGGCATTCCCATTAACGCCTACCGAACCCCGATCTAGCCCTTGTGTTGTCCCAGCATGTCCACTGAGTGGCCCGTTTTAGGAGCATCAGGCAGATATGTAGACGCCTGCTCTCATGCGTCCCCCTAGTTTTCTCAAACACCGCAGGATCGTGCAGATATATCCAGATCGATTAGGCTGCATGGAAGAAGCGTTACCTTGAGATGCTGGGGTCGAATACACATCCAGCAGCAGGATTCTGGACAAGACAGTCCTCTGCTTAACCAAGACAGTTCCACTGAAATGCAGGTGACGGCTGTTGCTTCGGCAACTGCTGATTTCAACTAACAGAAACGCATGAGGATCATAGATTCTAATACCCTGTCTGGCGTCTCGCAGTTAGTATTGACTGTCACGTAGATGTATCGACCTGTACACGGCTTCAGAAGAAATGATCACCGGAACAAGAGCTTTATTCGCCTGACGTTCCGGATTCACACCCGAATCCATCACCTGATAGAATCAGATAAGGGTAACGAGTTGCACAGGTGATGAAGTCTTTCCAGGGTCTTGTTGTCATGAAACTGGCAGTTTCCGCAGTCATGCCAGGCGGTTGCACGTGGTGCGATAATTGTTTACTGGACCAGATGCTGCAGTATGCACCTCTTTGCTTCTACACTGCCCTAGAGCTCAGTTTCCGAACAGTTCCCCGAAACGAGGGCGGCGGTGAGGGGGGAAAGGAGAAAACGGCAGTTCTGTTAAAATTTGCTGACGCACATGCAGACCCGCATTCCTCCGCAAAAAAGCCAATGTCCCCACCCCCACGACTCGCAGCTAGCAACGCAGCCGGCTCAATACAACGCACTGTGGTAGCTGACCAGCAAGTCTGTGCATGACCACCTTCACAAAGTGACCAGGAGGTTAAAAACACTAATTTTACTGTGTCCTCCTCCTTCTCAATCAGTTCTTATCTGGGTAACGGTATAGAAAAGGACCCCAATTAACTGTCAGCAGACTGTGGATCGTGCCATACGTGATTCATGGTAAAGGGATTTTAATGGGTGGGCCAGCAAGCTAGACAATAAGCTGAAAAAATGAAAACTAACACAGAAATTGCCTGAATTTATGCCGAAAGTCTCATCGTACGCTATTGTACGACAAGGGAAATGAGGGTAGTAATTAAACAATAGACAAAAAGTAAATTTCACAAAATAACGGATTTTAAGTTAAGGTGTGAGGTTGTGGGAAGTAATCGTTGTTCACAGTGGAATTTCTGCAACAGCCTGCAAATGTAGGCCAAGATAAAATCCCACATGACACGGTCCACAGCCTACTGCCAGTTAAGTGGGGTCCTTCTCCATACCGTTGCACTTATCTGGTGCCAATTCTCATCCACGGCTCCAGGAGGCTGTTTTGAGTCCAGTGTTAGCGCCCCGACAACCACTTTTTCAGACGTTCTCCTGATCTGATGCATAAATCTGAAGTCCTGCCCGGTTGTGCTACAGGGAGTAACCTTGCCTTGGCGCCTAAACAGGGTTATATGCCAGTGCATTCATGCTAGTTGTCTCTACCTACGGCTACCGTCAGATCGTGATGACTGCGAGTGGAAAAAATGAGACCACCATCGTAATCACCTTCCTCACTAAAACCGAAGCATGTTAACGTAATCACTTTCCTGAATTCATTTCCAGAAACATCAATAAGAAAGCTGAGCAGATTCGCACAGGCGACAGAGGTTAGGCTGAGTTCCTTATCTGCTGCCTGCCATAAGTGGTCAGCTGAATGTGGTTGTCTCTGGCTACCCCCACCGTCGAAACACAGGGAGTACAAACAATACACACCTTACTTCCCTTCAAAAGCAACTAGTTCGTTCGAACAAGCAGCCTAAAATCTGCGTTGTTTTCTAGAGAACCGCACGTCCGGCTGATCAGACAAGTCAGTATTTGCCAGAGACAGATTGAACACGACTGTCCTCAGTTTACGCCTTCTTCTTAAGTGATCGCCGCAGAGAGGATCATCACGACGATATATTTGCGCTTATTTCAAAGAAAACGCCTGACCCTTCGGTCATCGCAGCGCCCGCAACTGCGAAAGCAAATTATTTGATCGCCCGAAGGCGTTCGCAGAAGACACTCTGCATCACGAAACTCGGCTGCAACCACGCGTGTCCTACAACAGGATCTCGCAGGGCCTCATGGAGGCAACTAAAAGGCACCTCCAAGAACACAGAAACGACAATTCCATGACACAAATCTCTGTGCAAGCGTGTTCAGACACAGTAGAATGACAGTCCGTTGAAGATATCCCCTTTCGGCCTTTTATAACAGAAAGGAGAGTGAAGCATGGGTGAGCTTAAAGGGGGCGATTTTGGTTACCTTTCCATGCCAAGTCGCTGTGCTAACTGACGCCAGTCGTTTCCCGCAGATGAGGTAGGATCGAGAATGGAGCAGAGTCGAAGCGAGATGTGCGGAGGAATGCTGCGAAAAAGAAGACCATACGAACTCACATTTTACGACGAAAGTATAGGAGACTTCAATTTTCAGGCTGCAACTAGCCGTAAGCACTAAGATAGCCTCTTTAATCGATCCTTTAATTTGCCTCTAATTGCTCAATTTCAAACCCACACAACAGATTCTTTAGCTGCTACCTTCTGTCAGGTGCATATTCCCTAGTCCCTAAAAAGTCAGAACATTTCTCTTTTTATTAATTGGCATCTAGCTTAGTAAAGTCGGCTTGTTTTTCTAGTAGAGATATTTAACAATTAGATGGGCATTAGAACGGGTTCAATATGAATCCTCAAGTTAAATTGGGGTACTGAACACCGAGAACCACGGCCTCATCCTGTTGCAGAACTGAAAATATATATTTTTTTCGAATACACAGCACATTTTAAGCTTCCCACGCCACAAGAAAGGGCGGTTCTGGTTAGGATATACTTTCACGGCTCCCTTCTTCTCCGCTTTGAATTTTCATAAAACCAAAATCTAAGATAGCCAAACAGGAATTGGCGACGTTACCCTAACATGAGTCATCTCGAGGGTGTTACTGACAATAACAGCTAAAACTCATTCACTGTCAGTAAAGATGGGAGAGAATCATTATTCACGTGGAATATGTATAAGCGTCTTCTGTTGGTTGTTATATTTCTTTAAAAATAACTTTTCATAACACCTCCTTATATCTAATTTTGAGGGGGTGTTGTCTACTAGAAATCTGATTTCGGAATTGTGGAATCTCTCAGGAAAACAGAAGTTTGTATGATAATTTACACGATTTTTGAACTAAATGCCCGAGTATATAGGGTGTTTCAAGATTATTCGCATAAACGGTTTTAACACCAACACTTCGCAGTGCTATAGCAAGCTTTGTTTTCTGCTGAGATGCTTATGGAGGTGACTGAGAACAAGTAGTCATTTGACCTCGTCAGAACGACTGCAGCAAGGTGGATGATACTCTGTAGCCACTAACTTTGTTGACTCGGACTGCTCAATGATTTCAAATGCTAACTTTCAGAGAGACTTAATTACTATAGTATCACCATCAAAACAGCATACTCCGTCAGTAGTTTTTACCAAAATTACCTATGGAAATATGTATATATATAGATATATGCACATATATTATGGTCATATTGTGTTCACCGATCAGATTACGGGACGCGCAGAAAATCCATACCGGCTGTCTCTGATGATGGGTTCGAGTGAGAATCCAAAACTTCAGGTCAGTAAAATGTTTGTTCCAGCGATCGCATCTTTTTATTTCGAACAATGAAGACTGGTGTAGTTATTTCTGGCTTATTAGTCGCTGTCGACCAACATAATCCAGCCATTGGTTTAGCTAGGCTGGGATTCAAACTCGGATTCTTTGGTCGGTGTGTGTTAACTTCGAGGCTGGCTGACTGGTGACGACTAATAAATTAGAAGTTGTCGCCCTGGTCTCTCTTGTTTTGCCGGTGTTCCTTCCGTGCCTTTACATGCAGTAATGAAAATTTGGTTCCCAGGCAACATTTCAAAAGGAGAGGCTTCGGTGGGAGGGGTGTATTTGTGTTGTAGACTTTCTACCTGGGGCTCTGACCACTTACCTTCAGAAACTGAATTATCGCTTGAACACCTCTCGTCGTAGGGCGCGCGAATGACATGCACTTTTTGCCTGGCGTGCGTATGGTCAATGTCATCTGGGGGCTTTAGTTGGATCCCTGTAGGGACTATATTACGGGCGGGGTTGCTATAAGTGGCTGTAAATGTCTTCGCAGAAAGCTACTACATGAACAAATATCAAACAGCCTTTTTTTGTAATGGTCCTCTGACTTCAGTTAAGCGTTGTTTTTCGACCGGAAACAAGTTCGGGAATCTAGATGGATAGTTCATGAGTTAACCAGGTTAAACTGTAGGTATCGTGATACGTGCAGAGCTAGCATAGTTCGAGAGCTTTTCAAACATTAAGTATGTTTTTGACTCGATCAGAAGAGCCTAATTGTGAGCCCAAATATGCACAAATGCGCAGGAACTGGCCTGGGCGATTCAAGTCACACAGCCTAGTGAATAGTTACCGGCGTCGAATATTCTGCACACACACACACGCACACTCACGATTGACATGTTTTGCACACGCTTCCGAGGGTACCTCATCGACCATTTGCGTCCTTTTTAAAAGATAAATGATGGACTGCAAGCCTTTACTTACCAAGGGTATGAACCGTGTGAACCGTCCAAAGTAACCTTATCTTCAGCGAATTTATTCTCTGGTATCTATTTAAGGAAGGAAAGGGGGAGTTTAAAAACAGTTAGCAGTAGTAGACTTTTATATGGCATTAAACGGCAGACCGTACGAACAAGGTTGATTCAGGACCTCTAAGTCAAATAATTATTAATTTTGTCCCATCAGCTTTCGCTTCCTTTCGATTCTCATTCATTCACATAAATATGTACAAAATAGACGCAATGTGCTAGGCGTTCGTGACGTAAAGTAAGTAGATGAGAATGGCAATGTCTGTCCTTAAAACAAGCATTAACAGTAGGATTTATTAGTATGGGAAAATTTCGCCACGGTTCATCAACCGCTGGTTAGTGGACATCTGTACAGACAAACTGATGAAGCAGCACTGAAGAGTTCGCCCAGTTCAACCCTTGCCAAAATTGTTATAGTTTACATAGTTATTACTATGACCAGCGTGTACTCCTCGATTAAAGTCACAATGGGAAGGAATTAGAACAATATATTGACTTTCCTGAACGTCATTATGTGTAGACAGGAAGAAGATTTAATCAGACAGTCAGTTTTTCACAAAAATACGCCGAAGGGTCAATATCTTCATTCCACTAGGTTCTGCAGGTACATGGAAAACGAAGTCTCGCATACGGTCTCTTCTGAGAAGCAAGAAATATTTGCCCTAGTGGGACACTACACTCAGAATAATTGGTCAAATGGGGTTATGTAGCCCCACCCGAAGTTAACAGACCCCAGCCACCTGTAATACGGGGCCGGTGGTGCTAGGGGTTTTTACAGGTGGGACCGGGGAACGCACGGGCGATGAGGTCAAGTAGTTTTATGCAAAAGAAAAGCTATTGGAAATGCACGGTTGTACTTTTGGTGGTTGAGAAATAGTTGCCCTAACCCCAAACCTAACCCTTAACACTAACCCATGACCATAACCCTCAACCCTAACCCTAAGTCCTTACCTCTAATCCTAATCCCTAACTCCTAACCCTCATCCCCAACCCTAACCCCGGCCCCAACAGTATTGTCTCCGTCAGGTAGGGCTACATAACCACATCTTACCGAGTTAATTTTTCTCAAAATTACTATGACAAAACGCTGTTCTCCAGCTCATTTTACTCAGAAGTACAGCAATTATCCGGTGCTCAACTGTTATCGAAAGTTCATTCCAGTTTTACGGGATTATTACAACCAAAAGCTTAACATCAATGAGGGTTTGTATCTTTGCGTTGAGCAAAGAATAAGCTGCCTCTTCTGATCAAACCAGACAAGTGACGACAGCCTCCGACTTACCGATCACTTTTCTGAGCTTTTAGTTGTTAACCCTGAGGACTCTTTCCCAAATTTAACCAAAGGAAAACAATGAGGATAACTAATGCCCAGAATAGGCTGCACACCCGAGATCGGGGTTTCTCGTCACAGCAACAAGGACACATTGGAATCCCAGAGAAACACGCCTGTAAGGTACGGCGGTGTTGTCTCTGTCAAGGCCAGAAGGTAAAGTGTTTACCTACCTTGCATTCATTGGGAGTAATTTTCAGGTTCAACAGCTGTCGGGCGCCCTGACAGTCCTCCTGTCTGCACTCCAAAACGCATTCGAATCCGACGTTTGGGTCCGGTGATGTCCCAACCTTTTCCAGTGTGAAGGCACAGTGTAGAAGGGCGTTCCGATTCCCGCCCCAGATATGGCAGAAGGGGATAGACTAGGGTGGGAGCGAGGGAAAGACGGGAACATTAGACACACCACGAAAGAGGTGTGGTTACATGCTATGGCTTTGTGCAGCAGCATATCATCTGCTCCTTTGGACTCCTTCCCCTAGCTTCCCTTGCCCGTTGTCGCTGTCTTGACTAACACTGGCCTTAATGGGATGGTGATGTGGCAATGAGGTGAGGTATACCAGTATCAGAATCTTCGTTTGGCCGATCATGTTAACAGAAACATTCAGAGTACGTGTAAATCCTTTGTGCTATTGCTCTTATTTCCATCCAATCCAACTTCCTCGGTACTAGAGCGTCCATAAATCTGGGAAGCTGGAATATCGAATGGGGACTACAGTGAAGGGCAAATATTTCCGTTTCTGAATGGTGAAGATTACGTAGAACTGATGCGACTGGCGAATCCATCAATGTCGTCGCTTGGCCACTTGCCCCTCCTCCGCTAGAATCCTGGCTCCAGCACCCCTTGCTTGCTCTGTGCAGCATGAATCAACTATTCAGGTCTCTGCATTCTTCTCAAATCCACCAACACCGTGCAATATTCGTACTCACAGAGGCACTCACATTCTCAAACTTCAGCTCCTTTCCCAGACTGGCGATTCTTAACTCTGCTAGCTCGTTTAGACTGGACAAATGACTAACTCACACCAAACACTCCAAGTGGGTTGATTTATGACTCTAGGCGATGTGGGTGTGCGTGCGTAACACTTTGCTCATTCCTCCAAACAGGCACACATGGATTGAGGGACTCGTCTCAGCAGCAGTGATTTTCGCTCGCTCTATTGCCGACCAAGGCTCCGCGGTCTCAAGTGTGCACACGCGAAT
>CACRXP010000036.1:1185888-1203173 GCA_902702965.1 Spirometra erinaceieuropaei | reverse complement strand
GAAGGGAGGACATAGAAAGGTCTGAGTCCAAGAGGACCCTTTTTTGTTTCTTTGGAGGCGGTCAGCAAGCCAAGGAAGGCTGACGGAAGTACCACTTAGTGATATGAATAGCAAGAACCAAGACATGCACAATCAGTGCTTTAACCATGCCGTCAAGACAGGCACAAGCCAAAAGCCCCGGTCACGTACTCCGTCTGGCCTTTGCGGCTGTATTTTTTTTAAGCTCATTAATGGGTTCCCTAGCATTATCCAGGAATTACAGGCGTGAGCATTAGGCGATTGATAGCATTCAGCGCTAATATTTAGGAAAGTGTTTCAGTATATTTTAGGGTAAGAGGCATTCGGGATGAAACCCTAAAACTTTACCTCACGTTCGCTAGGCAAGTTCTAGTGAGAGCAGAGCCTTGGTAAGTTAAGATAACTAGTCTTGTTTAAAGGCATTCCTCCTCCACGGCTGCCTTGGCCTATGAGATTAGCAGCTTATCATTGCTTCGTCACATCTTTCTCTGCATGCTGAAGAAGCTTGTATTTCTGTGTTCTGTCTTTTACTTAAACATTTTCAAGTGGAGTAAGAATATTTAAATGCAATGCAACGAAACTTATTCCATGTTCGTCCTAAGTCGTTTGGGAAAGGAACAAGCCTGTACTCAAATGTTATACCTCTTTTCTCCTACATTACTTGTATGAGAAGTCCTACACATGGGATGGCTACTGATTTTTCTGGAGTAGAGAGGTTTTTCAGTATGGAAAGCTTTATAAAAAAGAATGAGGCGAGGCGCTGGTTGGAACAATTTTGCCGTTTGATCCAGTTCTTGTAGCCAAAAGTCAAGATCTTCTTGGACTGCCTTGGAGTACGAGGTGAAGACTCAGACGTTCAATTTTTGGTAGGTTACAAAATTGTATTTTTTCTCCAAAACAGTACCTTTTGTTTTATTCATGAAGCATAACATGCTCTCCCTCTTTTTTTTCAAACGACAAATAGGCGCAATCTAAAAATTTTGCTAATCAGTTAGCAGTGAGTTGATATTTTGGTTTTCGATAAAAAACTATTCTCTTACGAAAGTTTCCTGTACCACCCACCCGTAATTAGCGGGGGACTAACGAAGCGTTGGTTACTGCTAGAGAATCAAGTAGGAGGGTTGGACACAGGGGATTAGGACATTGGAAGAGGTAATCCCTGGAAGTTAGCGCAACGTCACCCGTAATATAGGGGTACCTATTACCGTGTCCAACTGAGTATGAAAAATAAGTCTAACCGGCGAGTTCTTTCCAAACCAGAATCCTCACTAGGACTCAGTTTTCCGTCTAAACAAGTTGTCCGCATATCCAGCATGGATACTGGGTCATTGCCCATTCTCGAAACTGTAATCTCACGGCAATTACCCATGAGTACTTTTAGAGCCAGTTAGCATTTTCCTAGAGGACCTGACTTTACGCAACAATCGAGAATCTAAAGAAGCCAGATGTCTGCTGCAGTGTTTCGCATTCCCCTATAAGAATGTGTTATACGATTGGGGATCAAACTATGAAGTTTTGACTAGGCCTTAGTTTGCGGTGCATGTATGCTTCTCAGGTCGGAGATTTGTCTGCGCAAATGTATAAATGTTGCTGATAAGCTTCTTTGTTCCGATCCTTCGGATAGTACGGTCATATCTGGGAGTCCCTAAATGACAGAGGCAGATGAGGTTGAAGACCCGAACCCATAGCCCTCAATCAGGTGGAACGACTGCCACCAGGGACGAAGCAGCCCAAGGATTCTCACCTGAGTTGATAGTCGACTCCTCCACGAAGGTGAAAGATCTTGGATGCTAAACACCAGTCCGCCCGCGTCACTCCTAAATTGGATTTGTTTGGGCTGAAGCAACATCCGCCCACCTCCGCCCAGACGACGTTCGGTGTCGCGCACATGCCGTACAGCATCCGGTGTGTCGAGGACGGCGTAGATGCGCAGGCTGCAGTCCATGGCTGATGATGATGGTGGTAAGGTTGCGAAGGCTACCAGGGCGAGGTTCTTAGTCAATGGAGCCTGTGAATGCCGGGACGACGCCATCGGAAGTGTTTCGTTGGCCGTAGTTGTGGTCGTGACTGTAGTCATACTGCTGCCGCTGTTGTTTTCACTGCAGGCGTCAGTCGATGTGGTCATCCTGCCGGCAGTGGCCTTTGCCATTTGTTGTCCGGCCAGTTGGCCAATCAGGCAGAAACGCATGGGAGTCTGCGTGATCATATGAACTTGCTGGCCATCAATGTGACATTGGGGATGCCCTGGGGTCAATGTGGAGTCTTGACCAATTGTTACGATTTCCTGAGGAATGGTGAAAAGATGAACACTGGGATTAACACGCATCTCTGGAGCGTTCTGAATTACTACGAGGAAATTAAAGCCAATAAAAGTTAACTCCGTGACACTATGCCTTTAAATACTAATAGAGTTTGTGTTAGTTTTTAATGTTTGACTTTTTATACGGTAGTAAGTGGGTGGTTGACTGAAATTTGTCAGCTCTCGGGCTGTGTTTATATGCCTACAATAACCATAAGGCTGTATGGGGTGAGGTGGCGGGGAACCCAAGTAGCAACTCCATGGCCACTCCAGGCTCGTCGATGTGGTCGAGTGAACGTTCCGTAAGTTTGTACTGGCGAGGATCCCCCACCGCAGTTACGCTGCTGGCAATTACCCGGCTCGAATATGCAACATGGGCAAAGCCAACTGCGTCTGCTAGCGCAGGCACGGCCGCAGCCGTGACGATATCTTATAAGCAACACACTGACGAACCCCGCCAAACGGACCGATGAAACTGGAGGATACTTCCACTTCCCCCCGACTCGTCACCAACTTCTCATCTGTGACTCCACAAGTCCATACTCAGCACAACCACCGCGTTCCTACGCCCGCCCCTTGACCAGCAGGCTAAACTGGATGAGAGTTTCCGACGTACGTGTGTCGTCATATGCGGTAGTTTATGAACTAATTTTCACTGTCTCTCCCCAGCCTCGAACAAAAAATCCTAAGGAGAGAACGACATGACATCCTCTAGGCGGCCAAGGTTAATTCGGGCAGTTTTTCCACTAAACGAGGTTATTACCCATATTGGAGTTAGGTGGCCGTCTTGGATGTCTGAATAGCTCTACCCAGGGGAGTGGGGCTGGAAGAGGCGTCCTGGAAATTTCTGGTAATACGCGCCGTCGGCAGGCTGATCTTGGCTTGCTGACACAAAAAATGCGATCGGGACAAAATACGGGACAGTAATCCCCACTCCCCTGCCTCCGGCAGCCTGGACTGTTCGATCCCTTTTAGACAAGCCACTGGAAGCCCGACCGGAAATGACTCTGGTCTGTCCACCTCGAAACTATTCCGCCGCAAAATGGACATTGTGGCTCTCCGTGAGATCCGCCTCATCTAACAACACACCACCGCTACTACAAACAGCAGCAGCCCCAAGTAGGACATTCCTATATTCTTGCTAACATTGCCACCATTTCTCCTACCACCATCAGCGTGGGCACAATTTCAACCTGTATTCATTGTGATCGCGCATTCTCGTCAAGCAAAGGCCTAGTTGGTCACTTGCGAATCCATCACACTGGGACCGGCGAACCATTACCTGGAGCCACGGTCTACGCTCCCGCCTCGCCTGCCCACGATGCCTCAGGACATTCGATCATCGTATAGGTCTACTTGGACATATTCGTCTTCACGAACCTTTCGGTAAGGCGCTACGGCCCAGAATTCATCACTACACCTCGCCCTACTGACCCACACACACTTCTAGGCTGCCTATGAGCCTATACGTATGTCACCCCAGTAGCACCATATCCCTTTCCTGCAGAAAGCATGCAATCCACTTTGTTATCACCGATATGGCAAGTGACACCTCCCACGTGCACCTCTCGCAAGTTGGAAGCATGTCTTTTGGTTACTTTGGCACACAAAGTGGGAACCAGGTTGTGTGTGGTACGCGTAGACATACTGTTTGATTCTGTCAGTCAGTGCGTCAGCTCGCGGAGAGGCTGGAACATGTGGGCCGGAGAAGAAAGAGGAAACGAAGCCCATACTGGGACATCCATCCCTACGACAAATCAGCGCCTCCCTTACTATAATAAATCTGCCACGATCCGTTATGAGTCGTGACTTTGTCAGTTATACCATCCGATAATGTTATCTCTTTAAAGGATATCAAGAAAATTGTGGTTTGGCTGGCTGCGACAACCACTTCGCAGTATATTTCCCTGACTGATCCACATTACTGGGTCGCATATAGGCCGCGTGGTTTGTCTTGAAATTCCAGTATGGAGCCCCACAACAGACTGCATAGCAACGAGCAATCGGTGTTTAGGAAATATTACGGACTTGAGTAGTCATTCGGTCCTGTTTGCCATTGTCGTCCATTCACAAACAGATATAAGTCAGGAGAACCCCAAGCTTCGCACCAGAGACTAGTTTTGTATTCAGCAGAGTGATGCATGTAAATAAGACGACTTATGATACGAGTGGCTAACCGGCCCCCGAGGGCCGGAAGCCGAAGTCGTTTAGATGTGTCCCAATGAAATCTGCTTCCACTTTTACTATGCTATCGAGGAATCTGATTTTGCTGCTGTCAGTGAGTAGTGTGAATCCATAAATATTCGCGTACCTGCTTGTTCCATGCATTAGTGGGGGTTTCGAGCGGTGTCGGTCACCGCATGCAATCTCATCTCCAGCAGGCTTGGATCGGACAGGTCACAGGTGCGCGCTAGATGCGAGAGGCTGAGGGCCAGCAAACTCCCACCTTATGCTTTATTCGCCGGTGTAAACATCCAATCACGCATTTACACTCTCCTGGTGAACTAATAGTTGTGGCTTGGAAAGTTGTCAACCGACAAAATAACTCAGTTTTCTTTACGAAGGGGGGGGGGATCTTGCTGTGAGAAAGCCTTCTTGATATGGCATTTATGTAACATTACTGTAATAACCGAGTCTCCCCGCGATAAATCCTGGCACGTGTGGGGTCAGGAATCATGTTCTCTGCTGCGCGCATAGATGACCTCTTTAACGTTTTCATTCACTGTGCCCAAGCTCACCTCCGGCCGTCCTGACATGGGCACGTGGATGAGGAAAGAAATAGTGAGGCCGATGAGGCGCATACCCGCTTCATTATCAAAAAATTTATTTGCAGGTCAACTCTCCGTCCTCAGGACAATGGCGGACCTGGTCGCTCGCGACGGCCGAAATATCGGTGATGATTATGATTATGATTATTATTATAATTGTTCTTTTTTGAAACCTACTTGCCATATCCAGTCCACGACAGCAGGGCTGGCGCCGATTGACGTACTGCCAGCGGACTGTGAATTCGTGCTCGAGAGGCTGTTACTTGTACCGGCGGCTGCAGCAGGTGAGGTACAGACATGCGGATTGCAAAAGCAGTGTATACTGAATGACCAGTTGCCCTGACTGACTTGGGCACAATGGGGAAAGGTGAGAATGAGCGGTTTCAGAAGGGGCAGCCCGGATGGACCGAACTGAATCACTGGACCGAGAAGAGTTTGATTATCTATGGGAGGAAAACAACCGGATGGTTAATTAAATTTTTATCCGTAGTCACTTAGCAACCTACCAGCATGCAATGGTCCCGTAATCGTGGTTTACTAAGGCAGCAAATTACGCAAGACTGCAATGACCGAGCTTGGGTAACGCTAACTGATGGCATCTACGCGAATTAATTAGTCATGTTGCCTGTCCACATATCCAGAGGATGTGTATGTGTTTGTGGGATGGTATTATTAAAATAGTCGCTAGGGTGGAAGACACAATTGAACCGCTAGCAACGGCGATGAGACTATGCTTGAGACTTATTATGTTCTAGGAACTTATTCGGAAGAGAGAAAAACGATAGCCCAGTAATAATGAAAGGTCAATAGAAGGGGAGGCGTTCTCAGTGAACGCTTTTCTTTCTTTTGACATGCCACCTGGAATCATGCTTTCACCAGTATTGATAAATAAAAAGGTGGTTTTTATGTCGGGCTTTTGAAACGAGCTTCCCTGTCATGAGTCTGGTTTTGCTTCTTCCTTTTCAACCTAAGCGGGTAAACAACAGAGCGGCCTCCCAAGCATACGACCGCAAGGATGACTGATCAGGTAATCACGGAACAGGATCAAGGCAGTATATAAAGATGGCAGACTTCTTAAGCGCTCATCCCCTGGCGGTGAACTCAGATATGGGTTCCCAACATCAGGCAAATACACGCAGTTCCTCTTTGGATAAACAACTTTTATATTCCAAATTACAAACATTATTTTAAATGAGTCAACCATTCTATCTAGTCGGGAAACGGTCTGAGGAGCAATCCATTCAAACTTGACGCGGATAAGTGTTAATATGAGAACCATAATGAGCAACAGATCAAAACAAACTGTAACTGCCAGTTCTGGCCTGTCAGTCATTACCAGCCAGTCGAATCCCGTCCGCAGACCGTGAGGACCCGCGGTTTAAATCTGAGTCTAGTATGTTTATTCCTTCGTCGCCGATCTTCAGTACAGGAAGTTGCGGTTTATCAAACCTGTGGGAGATGATAGAGCCTCATTTTGGCTGAATACTAGCCTTCGGTCAACAACGACGCGCACTTACTCACGTATAATTCCAAAAACGTCGCCTACGGACTGCGAAATTGAGCGCGCCCCCCAGCTGACTACTGTCACGAGGTAGCTAAGATGGCCAAAAGAACGTCCCGCTCTGGCAATTAACTGCTCCCCAAGCAGTGTGTTTTCCATTTGGCGTGAGGAAGGATTTTACCCCATACCTTACTCCCCTCCACCACGTCGGCTCTCCCCTTGCTGTCCGTCAGTGTGGGCATCAAGTGCAGGCAGCCCAATGAAATTGATATCCACGGTGCTTGCGGATAGCCTGGCACGCAAACATAAACACATGACTGTAGGCTTTTCCGATGCGCTCGTGAGGGACGCGGTCACTGTGGTTCCATAGTACAGCTTTGAATTATACCTTCTAGATACACAAACAGAGAAATCCTGCAGGCTTATTTATCTTCCAACAGAAAAAAACTGGTGGTTCGAGCTCTTCCCGATGTACAGGTAATTTATACATGCACCCAGAAATATATGTATACACGGGTGTCGTGTGCTCCCCGAAGAAAACGCCGGTCTCCTTACTTCTCTCTCCTCCCCCTCCCCCACTCGATGTGTATGATACACGCATAAACGTGACTGGCAAAAGGGTGCCGCCCCAGGCCAGCGCTGTCTTTCATGTATCAGCCGCTGACTCATGGGGTGAACAGGGCGTAGGGGGAGCGGCACAGTACACCAAATGGAGTCCTCTTTTTGTTTATATCACAGCTTGCGTGCGCTAGGAAGGGGCTGAGCAATAGGAACTTGGGCCTCCCAACATGATGCAGTCAACAAAAGGTGAACCCCATGGTTGGCCCTGTCGGACCAGTTATATCGCGAAAGGTTTTTACCTTCGCGGAGGTTTTTACCTTCTCTTCCAACCATGCGGCATGTGCCACGTGTAGATTAACCGTTTTTAAATGCTAACAACAGCATAAACGGAACCTGGCGATTTCACCGAGGGAGAATAAGGTCTAAAACACTACCTGGGTACTCATAAACATCTGAAGTTCACATTCTCCCTGCCTAACGATACTATAGACTTGGAGTTTTTTATCTACCTTGGAACACGCCATTTTAGGAAAAGCTATGGTAGTTGCGGCCCCTATTGCGTGTCTTCTCCCCGTCAAAAAACAGGCGCTTACTTGAAAACACGGTCCCCATTCTGCTGAACATCACCCACACGGGTGCTGCCACCGCCACCGTTGTCGCTGTCGTCATCATCTCATCACCATCCTCATCCTCATCATCATCATCATCATCATCATCATCATCATCACCATCATCATCATCACCATCCTCATCCTCCTCATCATCATCATCATCATCATCATCATCATCATCATCATCATCATCATCATCACCACCATCATCATCATCATCATCATCATCATCATCATCATAGTCATAGTCATCATCATCACAACCCCCACCACTACCACCACCATTATTATTATTATTATCACCATTATCGTCGCCATCTTCCCATTGTTCCACTGACTCACTGCTGATAACGGCACCAGGTTCATGCCTGACATGCTACTTCTATGTTTCTTTGCCCGACTTGGAAAGCACAGTAAGAAAAACATGCTTGCATAACTGAGATAAACCCTGACCAATCCATGGGTACTGACAACTCACCTGTCAAACATGCCTGAGCCTTGGCTTAATTTAGAAAAAATTTAATTTCGTGCACATTTGTGCCTCTGAAACCGATATGCTAGTGCGATTGGTTTGTCTTAACCAATTGCTTACTAGTTTTACCTGGTTATTCTTAGGGGGGACGGGACTCATTAAACCATACAGACAGCGGAAGGCCTGGGTTTTACACGACAAAATGAGCGGAATACGATAGAGGAGAGGGAAAAGGAATAGGCTTAGCAATTTCAGTTGTACCGGTCAAGTTTGGCAAAAATTTCTGATCCCTGCACACCGCGAGATAGATTTCCCGTGAAATGCCGGGTGGGAGAGCCCCTGCGGGGATATAGAGATAGATGCCTGAAATTAGAAAATGGATTAAGTTTATCGTCGCAGCACGCAACATTTTCGAATATAAATTAAAACTCCTTCACAAAAGCAAGGAACGTCGTATAATAAAAAGGGGACAGACGGTCGGGTGTCTATCGAAGTTAGACGTCATCGCGCGGAGAGCAGTAACATATTTTGCGTCTATCAGTCCACCTAGATAATGGGTAACCCATGCCAGAAGGCAGGACCGCAGCCACTCATGCAGGTTTCCAATCGGGAACACTGGTGTCGACATCTAGTGGTCGTTGGCGGCGGCGGCGGCGGTGTTGGTGGTGGTGGGTATGATGGTGATAGTGGACCCCAATATCCTTACTGAGGCTGCTAACCATCATCCCTGTTGTGTGGGGATGGTGGGACGCATGCAAACGGTACCGAGGCGTAGAAGGGCATGTATTTTTTATGAGTACTTACCTGTATCTGGAATACTTATTCTTCCTCCAAGCGCTGTGACAGTACTCCAAGTAACTGTGCCCAGCTCTGAATTCTCCGGCATACCCTCAAGAGTGCTGCCCATCAGTGATTTCCCACTGGGTGCAATTTCGTTGTAAAAAACGGACTCAGAGCTTAGGCTGCTGGTGGTTGGAGTAGACAGGTAGAGTGCGTCGGTGTGACCGTGAGGTGAGAGACCCATTCCTCCAAATGGAGCGGTGGAGACGGAAGGAGGAGAACGAAGAACCATACCAGGGCCTGTAAATGCCTCCTCAGGAAAGTGATGCATCTGGTTAGGCGGCGGCAGCGGTAGGGGTGGAGCGTGACCGTCGATGGGTGTGGAGGAGGCAGCATTCGACAGTAGTAGTGGAACGATCGGACCACCGAAGCTAATTTGACAATGGAAGGTGAACAACACAGCATAATTGTTTTCTTAACTCCTATAACTGCGAAAATATCTAGAGCAAACGGAAAGTTAGAGAGAAACATGTTTTTCACCAAACTAACACCAATCCAATAGACTTGTGTAAGAAGATAAGAGCTGAAGAGGTGGTTGGCCGAAACTGCATAGGCTAGTTGGGCTTCGTTCCAATTTTTCTCCATTCTGTACAAACTGTGGGAAGCCTACTAAAGATTTTTCGTAATTATTTATACTACCGTTGTCTCCTTAAATAAGTGCATAAACCTAGTGTCACTGGACAGGAAACCCATGAACCTTTGCCAGACATTTTTCTAGGTATTCGAACGTCGAGTTGTCGCTGTGCGTTACTGACTGAAAATGCCTTTCTATATATACGTCGGGCGGCTAAGTACAGCTCTTGGTTCTTGTTATATTTTCAGAACATTTTATCCAAAGTTGTTTATGCTTTCCAGTCAGACCTTAGGGCTGCAAGCTCAGTACACTTCTAATCATAATATTATGGGAGTTTCGAAACCCATTCATGTTAATAAAATCGAGTCCTTTAAAGAGTTTGGAACCAAATCAAATTACAGAATTACAGCCAGTCCTTCTGTTTGCATTTAACATTGTCAGGGCCGAAATGGTCCTTAAGTGGCTTAAAACGAAAAAAATTCATTTTGCGGGACAGACTTGCACTTTTGGAGATATATGACTTATCATCAGCAAGATTTTAGCCGATCTGAACATTGCCTTTCATGCAAACTTATTCCGTCATTGTCTCCTGCTCCTTTTTGAAAATTCCCATTATACCGTTTGATCATCGTTAGCCTACTCTCGTTTGGCTTTCACAAATTAATTTTACACTGTTAGAACACACTTTCCCGAACGTGTCGCTATTCACTAGTTTTCCTGATTAAGATGAGGAACCTATTCACAAAAAGGAACCAAACGAAAAATTATCCTTCTAGATTATGCAAGTAGTCAATTCAGTGGGAGGGGTGTATGCTTTTCTCTTTCTCTTATCAAATAGATATATGCTTTCTCTCATATGTCATACGCCGTCTATTCTTATCTCTTTTACGTTACCTCCTATTTCCAAGAGTATGCTGGAGCAAACTATTGCGTGCTGACTTACGCGCTGTCAAATGTGGACTTGTGAGGCGAAGATGGCAGGTTCTGTGAGGTGTAAGAGTTCATTAGCGAGACTCCGGTGAGATCTGCTCGATGAAACATCGGTTGACTGTACGTCGAGCCAGTGATCGAGGCATCCGAGTTGGTCACCCGAAAGTTACTGGTTACCCCGAACCCATTAGTGGAGGGGGGTGGTGGCGGAAGGGGGTAAAGGACCGTCTTCTGCGTAGTGTTCAAGAGGCCAGCGCTGTCCGAGGCCTTAGCAGTTGAATCAGTAGATGTCCCTCTCGTAGGGGAGTTGAATTGGATACCGCAAGCGTTTGACGACAGCGTGGGCATCAAATTAAAGGTCGTACCAGCGACCTTCCCTGATATGTTCCGTTTTCCGTATTCTTTGCATATAGAATGAGATTAAACAAAAATCGAATAGGTGCGGCATTTACATACCTTATCATGAGCGGACGTTTATTAATGCTACATAGATGTGAATACGAAGCTCATAATTTTGCAACTTTTTAACAAACTACTATCGGCAGGATACGGGAATAAGTACCCCCTCGTATTACAGGTGGCCTCGCGTACCATTCCAGGGGTGTTAGGGTTAAGGCCTGAGTTAATCTTAGAGCTAGGAGAGTTAGGGTTAAAGTTAGGAAACGGGAATGGTACCCCTGGAATTTGGTGTAAGGCCACCTGCAATACGGGCCGATGCACTTGTTCCTGTGCCCAACTCCATTGTTTATAGGAAAGCTGGAACAGCGAAACAAGATAGACCAACCGTTGGCTCGACCAGCGTGACGCCGTAAGCTGAAGCCACTTCTGAGTATTGTTTTCTTTCGAATGAGACGTACAATGATATGCGTCGCTATGAGCAAAACAAAGAAGACGGCCGCCAGTCCAATGTAGAATGCGATTTCGCGCAAGCCGATTCGGTTCGACAAACTCTCCGTAGGAACCTTGCCGTGAAGGCCGTTTGGCAATTCTAAAGGACAAAAATCAAATCAAGGAAGTGTTCGGTGGGGTTAACAACACGCCTGTGGAATCGCCGCTCTCTAATGAGTTGCAAATCAGACTTGAAATTAGCTAATAATCTGACTAGGCACATTTCGTGAGAGTAACCTTGATCTAAACCAAAACGGATAAGAGACAAAAGTCAAGACACTATAGTAGGTAAAAGGTAGTCAATTGGTACAGCAGAAAGATGCGTAAAAAATGAATTGGAATTTCGGACCCAGTGAATTCAAAAATTTGGCTATTTCAACCTGCAAGATCTAGGCAGTAGGAGCTTTTTTATGGAAGGCAGTCAACACCCACTTCACAATGTTGACAGAGGAGGAAAATGCTCATCCTACACCTGGTATAATGCACAAGCTCAACAAGTCGAACATGTTTCAAGGCTGTTTGTGAGAAACAGACAGTCAACAAAGGTTTTCTGACTGTGCACGTTTCCTATTTTTCAGAGTTTGTCTGGAACGGGAACGGATTTTAAACGATCTGGAAAAAATTGAAAAAGAATCCCTTCGACTGGCGTGTTCGTGCATCAGATAGTCTTTCTACACGTTCTGTCTATGATACAGGTATTCGATAGGAGCGACTTTTATTCACTCATTTGGACAACCACTTTTAATGGTTGAAGTTGGAAATTATGGCAGTCAGTTCCCTTCTCGATCTACTTGACTGATGAAGTCGGAGGTTGCTTTTAAAAACCCTGTAAATTGTGCTTCCACGCCAAAGCATAGTATAAAAGACCACACCATTAGTGGATGGATAATACATCCTTCTTATTTACACCAATCAGCATCTACCGTCCTCAAGACTTTCAAACCAGTGTTGTAGTCCTGCAGTTAAGTTTATTCGCATCTGACGATCCATTCATGTCGGGAGTCTCCGTAAAACCAACAAAGCTAGTCCACAAAAGTTGGTGCCGTCTGCTTACTTTACTAGGTTTGTTTATATCGCAGAAGAAAATATGTCAGGTACTTGAAATAACGCTGTTGAAGATATACGAAATAAGACAAAAAAGACCGACAGGCATTGCAAGAACGATTAGAATGGGATGGAGCAAAGGGAACATAATACTGGTTATGTATGTAAATAAATAATTGTGAGCGAGGACAGCGGGGGGATTAGCGGGGTTGGATCAAGGAGAATGGAAGTGGAGAAGAAGAAGAGGAGAAAGAAGGAGAAGAAGAAGAAGAAGAAGAAGAAGAAGAAGAAGAGGAAGAAGGAGAAAAAGAAGAAGAAGAAGAAGAAGAAGAAGAAGAAGAAGAAGAAGGAGGAGGAGAAGAAGAAGAAGAAGAAGAAGAGAAAGGAGAACGCTTACGGCTACAGTGGTCCGGCGGACATTCCCTGGTCTCCACGACCCGAGGTTCGCATGGAGAGGAGAAGCGCAAAGCTTCTCGCTGTAGAAGGAGTTCGCTCTGACGGACAAGGCCGCCAATGCTGTTTGGATCATATTGGGATAAGTGTCCATTGGATGTTCCATTGGTGCACATTTTGAAACGTGTCTGTTGACACCGACGCTGACCTTGTCCGTCAAGCTCGCAACGACCCCAGGGGCTCCAGAACCCCTGGCTATTTCGTTGGTTTGGATGCTCTTTGACGGCCTCTGCAAAATAGATGGGCTCAGCAAGAAAACTTTTATTCTGGAATAAGCAGCCAACAAAATTATTGTTCTGTCCCTTCAGGTGGTCACGAACAACACCCGAGAATGCATGTACCCAAAAGTGGCAGCTTTCAGGCCATTTAAAGTCATTACTTGAAATCATCGGTACTAGTGACAGGGTCCAGTAGACGAAGCGGGCAGCTGATTGACCAAAGAAGCAAAAAAACAGCTGGTCCATAGCAAGCCCGGACCTTAGGCGGATTTCGAAGAGAGAGGGAGAGAGACTGTGGTTTTCATGTTCGGAACCGAACGTCCCAATTATTAAACGAAATATGTTACTTTTAGCACTCCTGACTACAGTCTGCATGAGTTAGCCCCTAACTCAAGTGATAAATTATTCGATCTCTAAGTGATGCACGAGCAACTGACTTGAGTTCGAATTTTAGATCCCTTTGTAGCATTTGGTTTTGTCTAGCTGGTAATGATAGAGAAGGCGGAAGTGGTGACTGCAGTCTCCCTTGTCTTTGTCAGCATCATTTCACGACTGGGTAAATACTGCCAAGGAGCTTCCTCACTGCAAAACTATCTGGTCCGTTTTAACAGCAGTGAAGTGTATGTGCCAGAGTGTTTTCAAGCTGCATCCCTGACCCGGAGAAAGCGTCCCTCGAGATAACTGGCTGTCAACCTGGCGAAGCTGCTGCCGAATGCTCAAAGTAAGGATGACATTGTCCCCAGAATCGATGTTGCCCTAGAAAATATGTATCCATGGGACCGATAAGACATCTTCACCACCACGAAGATGCTCGTGTACCGTGCATCCGTCCAATCGGTCCTTCTCTACAGATGTGAATACTGTCTGTGTGCATGAGAGATGAGCGAAAACTGGGTATTTTACTATCCTCCGACTGAAGTACGCCGACTTTGTCTCGCAAGGGACAATCCGCATTCGTTACGACAACATCTCGAGGATATCCCAGGCATGTACTTCGTCCTTCGCCCCACGAAGTCAGTGCCGTTTCCCCCCATCTGGCACCGTTGTCCATTTGGAGACGTAGAAGAGGAGTTCGAAGCAAAACCTGGCGCGACACAGTTCGTAAAGACACGGAAGGAGTTCTTAGACCTTCCGTATTCGGTCTGGCTGCTGTAGTAGAGGATGTGTTGAGCTGTCTAGATTCAATGCCGCATGTCACGCGTGGAAAGGTACAGTACGTGACATCGTTGAGGCCGACTAGATCAGGCATGATCACAGTCGTATCAATCCAAATCCATAGCCACAGTTTACCCGCCACAAAAACCTATTTGAGCTCGTGACGTGTACTTAATCGACTTCCTCGGGACATGCCACTCAGTTGCGGCAACCACTGGGGCAGAAGTGATAGAAGTCGTGTGACGGAGAAATTACAAGTGGGCACCTTGGCTTCACAATGACCCGAGGTCTTCATCCAATGAGTCTGATAACCACTGACATGCGTAGCAAAGCCGAAACATCAGTGCGCACGGATTAAGAAGCCACTAGTTTGGCCCACTAAAGACACAGGGCTAATGACCACCGTTATCTTCCTACGACCACAGCTCAGTAACGTCTGTCGCGGACGGGAGTGAGAAGCCCAGACTGTTTCTTGATTACCCGCACAATAATTATCAAAATGTACCCAACGTAGTTGCCGAGTGAAACGTATATTACGTAACTGACGGCTCGTGGTCCTGCTGTTTTGATTCCGGGTTGGTGGACAGTGTTCGCTTAGCCACGAGGCTGAACATGCTTCCGACATAGCATAGAACAGTCGCATGAATTCGCACCTGCATATTGGCTGCTAAGTTAGTATGCTGGCGTAATTCCTCTGCACCTTAGTGATTTTTAGCCTAAGGCATTCTGAGACCCTACTGAAATTGAACAATGCGGATGGAGTTACTGATGGCAAAACTGATGGACTGGACCACCAAGTGCGTGAATGGACGGCGAAAACCCACAGATCAGTTATTATTAATCACGCTTGACCACCAGTGAAGACTCCGAACAGTGAACAGCGGGCACTCAATTGGACTGGCGACATTTGGAAGAAATTAATCGCCCAGACGAAATAGCATGCGTCTTCGTTACTCCCTCCCCATTGTTTGCTAACCTGCAAATATGATGGGCGTGGAGGTCTTATTGCCAGGATTTTGCACATGCTTGAAAGTATTACGTCCTACAGACTAGTAATACATTGATATTTTGGCAGATTTTGAATAATTCATATTGACCCAACTGTGAAAAACTCGGCGCCTCGGTGGGATTCGAACCCACGCAGTAAGGGGGAAGGCTTTAGTACAGCCAACGCTCTAACCACCTGAGCTGCGAGGCAAAATCTGCCAAAATATCAATGAATTACGTGAGCCTAGTAGTCATCAGGTTGATTCTAGGTGAATTACTTAGGAAATCCTGCTTGGGCAGTCAACTTACTGTATCAGATTTGGTGGATTCCAGACGTTGCAGTAGGTTGGGCGGGTAACTTGACCCAAGTGTGATAAAACTCGCGTCGTCCGGCGGGGCCTCGTAGCTCAGGTGGTTAGAGCGTTGGCTGTACTAAAGCCTTCCCCCTTACTGCGTGGGTTCGAATCCCACCGAGGCGCCGAGTTTTTCACAGTTGGGTCAATATGAAGACTAGTAATAGTCTATGTACGGGGCGTTCGTTTGAAGAGCAATCTAGCGGTAATTTGCAGGACCACTAGTCCTCTTTCTTTGAAAATGTCCTGCCGACAGCACGTATAAGACCGCCAAACAACAGGACTATCCTCACTTTTTTCCATATTGGGGAAAAATAACTGTTTTAACAGAGGCTGCTTTAGAGAATCGGGAATTACAAATAGCTGTCTACTTTTGCCTTGTCAAAGGAGTAAAGTAAGAGTCAACTGAGAACTTACCAATTTCGGTGACCTGAGCGCTCGCGTACCTCTTCTCAACGCCAAGGGTGTCGGCGACACAGGTGTAGTTACCGAAATCTCCAGCCGTCACCTGCTCGATTATGAGTTGGTTGTAGTCGTTTATCACAATGTGCGGGAAGATGGTGCGGTTCACTCTCACGCCGTCTTTTAGCCAGTACAACTGTAAGGGAAGGTTTGGGAATGTGCAGTTTGAGCGGTCATTAAGTGGCCGACAGAAAAACCCTGGTTATTCATGCTGACGATGTCCATAGTGAGATTTTCTTCATCTTGTATGAAGTCCAGTCCCAAAAGATTGGTTTGGGCACTGAACAAATATGTACGACTAATGGATAAACCAGAATATCATACAGTTCATTATAGCAAACTGAGAGTTAACAAAATATCAGAGTTGCGAGAATGCGGTCCTAATTCCCATAGCACCTATTTGGTATCTTTGCTGTCGCAACTCAGAAAAGTACCAGGGTCCTTTGCAGTATATATACAACCAGGTCCACTTCCAATGCACAACGTGATGAGTGCCCCATGACATCTTTCTAACAGTATAGAGAAATGTGTGATATTCCTATGACGGAATGTATACAGCATGTAGTTTGGGAACCCTGAATGGAAGTGTAACGTCAGGTCGGGTTCAACATTCTTCGGGAATTTGAAAAGTTTCTAAACACCAAAAGCTACATGAAAATTAATAGTACAGCCCTACTTCGAATGGAAAACGCATTTCAGAATATTGGTTAGCATTTCATGAGATAGCAAATCTACTGTACATGCCCTGAGCTATATCCACCGCTCCAATCCCCTCCTGTGTGATCGGAGCCAGGATCATCAGGTCATCACAGAAAATTGAAGGCCACTTTGCGGACGAAAGTAGATAGAATCCGTTTAAACTAGCTACTTAGCCACAGATGCAAGTGTTACATCGTCAAATCTATCAGTTCTACCCAGTCATGCAGGGTGAAGGCTAGGAGACGAGGGGATTTCGTCCCTCATGGAGACTTGCAAACAAGTTGTATTACCTGTCAAAGCCACAGGCGAGAGCGCAGTACAGGGACAGGTTAGTGACGAATGCTTGAGCGAGGATTTATGATTATTTAGGTCGGGAGCCATTTTACCCAAGACGATCCCTGCCCGCCTCTCACCGCTTTTACCAAGCACAGCTGGGGCATCAAGAGGACGAA